>JAUCMU010000063.1:2899295-2911450 GCA_032275025.1 Enteromius treurensis | reverse complement strand
TATTTTTTTTTTCATATATAATGTAATGTTATTTCATTATATATAATAATCATATAAAATGTTTCCTATTTTATATATATATATATATATATATATTATATATATATATATGTATATTACAATATTTACATGTATTTGCACGTATATATATTTAGATCATTTATATTATATATAAATATTTAAAATACAAATATAACATATTTTTCTTAAATATATACATGCATGTGTGTATTCACATACACATAATAAATCACTTTATTAAACAAACATTTATATATATATATATATATATATATATATATATATACACTCACATTACATAGTTACTGAACTGTTTTTCATTTAGCGAAAAATCAAATAAATAAATACATTCAGACAGAAAGTTGCATATTTTCTTGTATTTTTTATTTTTAAAAAATAATTATTTTCCAAACCGTGTCGATAAGCAGCAGGTTCTTTGTGTGACAACTTACCCCATATGTCAATATATCCCACTACAGGTCAATGTGTGGTCAACAAATGTAGATTTAGTAACTTTCCTGAAAAGGATTTGTCTTTACAAAAATGTAAACAATAACACACAAAATCAAAGCCAGACGAATACAAGGCAAATGAAATGTGGAAACGTATCCAACATGACACCAGAGTGCCGTTCATTCACTCGTGTGTGTCTGTAAGCCCCTGACACTAATAATGCCAGGCACAGGTTACTTTATCTCAGACGCTCTGTGCATGAGCGGCGAGGCTACACATTGTTTCCGCTGCACATTAATATCAAAGGGCAGATGGGAGCTGCTGGCTTCATCGTCAAACACAAAGCCCTCGCACCTGCGTCATTACTGTTAGGAACAGCCCTGCAGGCCAAACACGCGCTGTCATTTCCCGCCAACCTCTAACCTGTGTCAGACAGCTGGCCTCTCACATTCACAACATCACACATTAAGAAAAACAGAGCAAACAAACTCTCTTCATTACTAAAACAACACATCAGAGTATTTGAGGTTACGCTGCTGTTGTTGAAGCTTGTTGGCCCAAGCAGGTAGTTTGTTTAAATGAAACACATTTTCCATTCGATACATGTTAAGGAGTCCTAACAAGGGCATTAAAGAGCATTATTGGTAGACACAAGAAGCATTATAATATTCTTAATAACCAAAGGGTTGAAATGAATTCATAAGTCATTAATTACTCACCCTTGTGTCGTTCCAAACTTGTAAGACCTTTGTTCATCTTCAGAACACAAATTAAGATACAGTGCACCCTTGGTAAATCTGAGCAAAGGTGCCTGTGAAAATAAATCTGCATTGTTTATCATTTAGATCCTTCATTCAAAAAAATCACAAAATTCTAACCTAGGGAAACAGATAATCAAGGGTTAAGAAAATCAAATTTGAAATGAGCTCATTTAGTGGATAAAAGTGTAGAATTTCTCACTTTAAACATTTGTTATGTCCTCTATGTTCTATTATGAGTAAAATATTGATTTCAATTTTATAAATGCCCCAACATTTCCTAAATTCGGGTTGTAGGAAAATACAGATATATTCATGACTACTGTCTTTTAGAAGATGTAAAACACAATAGTTTACAGGACATTAAAACAACATCAAAATATTTCATTTTACATTTGCATTCATGGTTTCATGAAGAACCTTTAACATACCATGGTTTTTTTTTTATTGTAAAAAATGTTTTTTTTTATAGTGGATTTTTTTAAATTTTATTCTACAATCTTTACACTGAGAAAAAAAATGGTTCTTTAAAGAGCTATTCAGTTAAGGGTTTTTTGGGGAATCAAAAATATTTTTTTCCCATTACACCACTGGAAGAAAAAAAAAAAAAAAAACAATAATACAAATAAGCAAAAATGATATAATTACATTAAATGCCTTACGTCTAAAAATTATTAATGAACTAATCAATTATCTTTTTCTAAAGAGTGCATTACAAATGCTATTACTCTAAAACCAAATGAATTTTAACAGAAAATGAATTATCATAAATTAAGATCTTTAAAATACTATTGACCTCATATTGTTGATGGGCTTATATTTATATTGATATATATTTCCGCAAGTGTGTTGTTTTGCTCTGTCTAGGAGCTCAAGCATCACCTTACTGAAGGCCGCTCCAGCATGCTTGACCTGATGATTAGATTTATTAAACCGCGTGGGTGAGGTGTATGTGTGTTTGTGCATGTGTTTACTGAGTGTGTGAGCGGATGTTTTAAGGGGGTGTCAGTGACGTAGATCCTTAAGGCATAAAGTCAGAGCTCGTTATAGGTCAGAGGTTGAGAAGTGAGCTAATTGATTAATTTAAAGTGATAAAATGCGTCATTCATTCAATGTGTGACGAAGTGTCAACTTGAAGGCCATGTGTCTGTACTCTCTGTCACGTAGACGGTCTACATTCAATCCTTTAGTGTCTCAGGGCCCAGATATTACAGGGAATCTAAGGTGTTTGAGCCAGTCCCATTTAACATCAATGATAAACTATAAACGTGATTCATTGAGCCTCGAAATCTGTGTAATTTACTGCAAGCATTTACAAAACAACAAGCTGAGAATCCAGTAGAATAGAGTTTCACTGACACTAAAATAATGCAATGAACATTCATGTAACAACATGAGATGTCAGATAAGCTCCTAATGCATAACTAATAATGTTATCTCAATGGGGGAAAAACATTCTGGAAAATTCAGTTCATGTTTTTTTCTGTCATTTGTAAAATTATTTTTTTTCTTTTTGACTCCCCCAAAAACCTGCACACTTAATAGTATGTTACTGTAAAATTGCATAAATGTCCCACTATCTACATTTTTGCTGCATTTTTACAGTATTTTACCAGTAACAGTGAAATCAAATAAAACAGAAATATTAAATGAAATTAGTAATAAAAGTTAGAAATGCTGGCTTTGCAGCTGAATGAAATAAACTTAAGTGGAAGCAATAAATCTAACTGGAAAAATAAATACAATAAATAAAACCAGAAATATAAATATAAAAAATGGACAGAAATATAACTAAATATTTAAAACGGCAAATGCACACACTGGAAATTTAAATAAATTAAATTAAAAACTCAAATTAAAAAAAAAAAAAAAACATTTTAAAAGTTATTTATAAAATAGTTAATAATATATGTATAGGCTTTTATACATGTTTTATAAAAAATAAATGCATTAAACAATACTATCAATTAATTAAACATCTGTTAATATGTGTTACAATAAGAAATGATTTCTATGAATTATTAACAATATTGATCATTATGTAGTTCATGTATTAAAGAGCTACACCTTCTAAATTACTGTATGTTACCCTTTCATGCATGAATTATTAATTGCTTTTTTTTCTTCTTCTTCTTTTTTTACATCTGTCCACTGTAGGTGAAAGTATTTCTGGGATCCTCAGTCTGAAATAATTTTTTTGTACCTCTCTGGTTTTTGAGATATGTTATGCAATATCTCAAAGCAAAGAATAAATGGTTCAAAATAGTGGCGGGTGTTAGTTGTACCGGGTGACACTCGTCGAGCTGAAGCCGCGCAGCGACGCTCGTGACGCGTTTGGCGTCTCCAAAGAAAAACTCCGCTCATCAGCAGACCGCTTCACTTAGCAAACAGCAGCACACCGTCTCACACTAAAAACCTCTAGCCTGTTAATTACTTAATCACCTGTCAGTGAAATTTCGTTTAATTAAGGGGGATAGGGAGAGTCTATCTTCGTGTTTTGGTTAAGCATTTTGTAACCAATCACTGCGCTTTCTTAAACTTTACCTAGGCTGTATTTTCGTTTTGACTTTTGATTAACTTTTCTCGGCTTGAATGGAAATGAAGGCGTCTCCTGCGCTCGTGCTCTGCGTGTCCGTTACCGTTCACCTCGCGCTCGCTCAGCTTCAGCTGCGCGTGCGCCCGTCGCCTAGCGACCACCTGCCGATACCGGACCTGCACGAGGACCCCGACCCGGCGCTGGAACCGGGAGAGAAGGATTTAGCCCCTAGGTTGCTGCGGAGGAAACTCGGCAGCAGCTTCGACCCCATCTTCTCTTCGGTCAGTCCACCGACTCCCGGTAACGTGTCCGACATCACGCGAGAGGACGACATGAGTCTCGACGGAGTGATTCCCCTCGAGTTCCAGCAGCTCGATTTCACCGGTCTCAGAGCTGCGGCGAAAACGGAGCGCAGGGTGCGCAGGTGGCTGTGGTCGTATACCCGGTGCCCGGTGCTCTCGGTGTGGAAAGATCTGGGCGTGCGTTTCTGGCCGCGATACGTCAAAGAGGGGCAGTGCTCGGCCGAACGCTCGTGCTCTTTACCGGAGGGCATGTTTTGTAAGCCGGTGCGGTCCGTGAGCGTCACGCTCCTCCGGTGGCGCTGCCAGCAGCAGGGCTCGCGCGCGCTCAGGCGCTGCTCGTGGATCCGCGCGCGCTACCCGGTGATCTCACAGTGCGGCTGCGCGTGCTTATAGCGGCGCAGAGTCATCTCTGGGCATGAAATTTGACTTCACAGGACTTGTTCTTGTCGCCCACCCTTTCAACTTTGAGAAGCTGATCAGTGGACTTTACTAATGGAAAGACACGTTTGTGATTGTGTATTCTTTTGATATATGATGTTTTAAATGAAGTTGTTGTGTGAAGCATGAAGAAGAACGAAGAAGACAATAAAAGTACAGATGACTTCACTGAGTTGAGCATTTGAATTGTTATTGCTATAAGGCTGTATGCATAAGTACTCATAAATGTGCATGCCCCTTGCAGAATATGCCAAATTTTCATAATTTGAACTAAATAAGAGGGAACATGAAAATTGCATGCTATTTATATTTTCCGAATAAGCTATTTAAGCTAACTGAGTACCTCAACTGTGAAAAGATGGATCTCAATATCATTGTCACCGTATGAAAGGGTTCAAAGATGCAGAAGATGCTGCAAACCAAAGAATGCGCAGGAGATTTTCTGGAGAACAGCAGGCAGGATCAAGTAGGGGTTCATGAACAACTATCACAAAACAGAAAGACAGATGTTGATCATCCAGGAAACGACACACAGCATCAAGATTCAATCATGTGTTAACTTTTTAAATGTCTGAAAGAAGGCGGAGCTATTATTCTTTGTTTGTGCTTCCAAAAGAGGACACAACTACAAACCAGTGCTTAAGTTGTTTTTACAACACTGTTCCAGAACTGTTCGATACAAATATTAGAGCGCATTTACGGAGAACAAATTCCTGAACCTGACAGAGTAGCCTGTCGATGCTGGCTATGCACAGAGACTATAAAGTGGCCCAGTTCCAACTTTGTAAGGACAGTCTGGCGCTTCTGACTCACAAGCACACTTGCTTATTTAAAAAACCAGCGACTTATTATTCAAATGCGAATTTTGAGTAATTGTTTGTCGTTTCTTCGATTACAAATGCAGATATGGTGTTATGTTTAAAAGGTGCGGAACAATGCAAAGTGTAAAAAGACAGTATAAGTCATTATAATCAGTAATTATGTCCTCACTGGATGCAACAAATACATGGTTCGTGTGTCATAGCGCATCACAGTATGGTTAGGGGCATAGCATTTCCGTCACACGCTTGAGGTAATTTGGCCAATCACAACACACTGGATAGCTGGCCAATCAGAGCACAACTCGCTTCTCAGAAAGATGAGCTTTGTCAAAATTCAAGCGTTTCAGAGAGGCAGGCCATAGAGGAGTATGTAGAAAAGAATGTGTTTTTTGTACCTTAAACTGCGTAAACACATTGCATTACACCCAATACACAAAATAATGTTCTTTTTAGCAACATCATACAAACCCTTTAATGCTGGTAAATTATGGTGGTGTTATGGAGGTACTTGGTTTAAAAAAGACCAAAAACCACCGTGTTATGTGAAAACAGTTATGTACATGTGAGGATGGTGTTTACTTTCTCACTTCTCCTTTTCTGCATTTGATGTTTTTCTGTTACTCCTTCCTTCAGACTCTTCCGCCACATCTGTCTTTCTCCTCCTCTCTTTTACTGTCAGTTCTGGTTTGCCCATCTTTGCGTGCACATCAAGATATTCTTTCTGATGCTTCAGGATTAACACAACAGGTGAGGCCATCACTGAAGGTAGAGACAGGAGGAGGAGCTACTCAAGTGCTGATATTTATCTGGACAGAAGTTAATATAACTATATGAAAAGAATAAAGGGGGTATCTATCACAGTAGCTCATACAGATCTTGAGTTATGCATGCAATATACAGATGGTGTGAATTGAAGAAACGGCTTTTGTAATTGTGTGTGTGTGTAGATGTTTAAATATTTAAACATATTATATTACAACTTATTTAAACATAGAATCCATTGAATTGAATACACTGAATGTTGATTTTGTTGAATGTTGTAGTTTTTCCACACTGTTGTTAAGTCTAAAATATCTATTTGTTTCTGGATAGTTTTGGGTGCATGTTTGATGGTTAGAGCAGTGTGACCAACACTTCAGTGGAAATAGAGTTGTTTGTTTCTGGGCAGTGCATTAAAGAAAGGAAACGTGTGGCAGCTGCTGAGAAAACGGCACGCAGTAACCTCCCTTGGGATCTGTCTGTGAGCGTGTGTGAGAAGAAACAGAGTAAGACTGAAAGTGTGAGGGTGTCACAAGAAGCATGCAGATCTAGAAGATGATGCTGTTTTTCTAAAGAAATATATCAAATTAACAGAAAAAAATCCACAAAAGTCACGACACTCTTTTAGCAGAGAGTTTCTTCCTTGTTATTTCATGAATGATACAAAGTTTCAATTTTAAATCACTTCACATTCAACATTTTAAAGCTAATTAAAACAATTTAACCTTTCTTTTGTAAGCTCAATTTTTTTAACAACAATTTAAGTTGAAGTGAACTAAAATCCAATGATTTTTAAAATTTCATTTTAAATAGAGTTTGACCTAATAGTGACAGAGGCCTGATGTTTCTGAGCATTGTTTCAATTATTATTTAAATATTATTTTCATGTACTTAACGTGAGTTTTTTCTTGCTGTTATCACTCACACTTTAAATAACTGAATAATAGAAGCTAGGAATATTATAACTGGGAACTGGATGAAAATGCACTATACAACTTTGACAGGACGGACCGAATCATATATATTTACGAAATAGACTGCAGACTTCAGTCATGTTTCACAAATCTTTTGTCTGTCATAAAAAGAAAATTGGGATCAGGTTTTATTTTCTGAATTTTTGCACCCATGGCATGCATTTTGATGACAAAGATCACAATAAATAAATAAATAAATTAAAATATACAAAAATATCAGACTCAAGGACCTTTACAGCTGAAATGGGACATTTCCCAACAGACCTGGGCACTAATCAAAATATATTTGCATCGCCTGGGGCTTTTTGTAGTTACTGTCTTATTTTAAGTTACTAACCTTTTTTATTAAATTATTTCTTAATTTATTTTATTATTTATGTTCCCTTTGTTTGTTCTGTTTTGTATGGTTACTTATTTTTTATTATTTAATTATTTATTTAATTATAGCATCTTATTTTAAATTTTTATATATTATAATTTTTTACGTTGATATTTTAAGTAAATGCTATGGGTATATTGTTGTTTATAAAAAGTTGGTCTCAGGTTATTGTGCTGTGGGATGTGTTTTTTATTCATTTATTTATTTGCGACGACCCGCCACGATATCAAAACTGACCGATTTTCTTAAAGGCTTCATTGAATAAACATTTTTTTTTGCTTGAACAGATTTTGCTTGTTATCAAAAAAAAAAAAAAACTATTCTAGAAGGATGTCTACCGGAAGTTAAGTTAGGGCCACAAAAGCATGCATGCGCAGTAACGTTTATCTTGTTGTCGTTGAAATCATGGTGCTCTGATTAAATCGCATGTATAAATTTATATAAACCAGCATGATTAAGTGAATTTTCAACTCTAAAGAAAAACCATTCACTCATCTCCACAGACAACACAGAAGTTACCAAAACCATGTCAGTAAATGTGTCCCACAGCACCCCTAATGCCAAAGGAGTCAAAAGCCGCTCAGATAACACAGGTATGTTTGTGTGTGGCATTACGTCATTATAAATCAGATGCTGATTCACTTACTCGTTCATTTGTGTGTGTAGCCTCACAATCAGGTCTATCCTCTCAGCCTGATTGGATGCTCTACGCAATTCCTGCGTTAGCATTTCTGATTGGGATCGTTCTGTTCACATTCATCTGCAAAACACAACGGCGCAGGAACAGTAAGTGTAAACACACCCAAACACACACTGACACTCAAAACAAACTGCATGCTGACTGATTATATATTAGAATGACGATCTAAGCAAACACATTTTTCTTGCAGTGCCCACAAAGCAGAGGACAAACACAAATGGGCACACTGCCACATACACCAACTTTGGGTGACTCATTAAGCTTATGTTTCACTCGTTTCAACTTTTACTATTACTATTTAATCAAGCCACGCCCTTTATTGTTGTCCTGGAATCTTACATTAAGTAGATGTTTTTGATTGTGTGTGTGTTGTCACAGGTGCATTGCGAGCGGTACTCAGAAGTATTTAGAGAGCGCTGAAAACAACAAGAAGGGTAAAATACCACAGGGGTCAAATCCCAAATAGTCATAGTTTTCAACATCTCTATTAAAAATGACAGACATACCACAAAAAGAAACCTCAAAAAGCACATTCCGATCATTTGTGTTTTTCGACAGCTGAGACGCAGTCTTATGAGAATGTGGACGCAGCCATCTACAGCAATCAAGACAAAGTCACATACTATGTTTCTGCAGATGAAGGTATATCCTGATCAGCAGTAATTATATTTGAGTGGTTTTATTTATGCAATTAAATGGTTGTTGGTTTTAGATTATCTTAACCCAGATGCAGTCGAGGAAGTGGCGGGGCCAAAGGAACATCAAGACACCCTACAACTGCCTAGCAATTTGATAGATACTGGTAAATGAACATACATTACTTTATTAAGTGCTGTCAAATGATTAAACAACATTAATCACATCCAAAATAAAGGTTTTTGTTTACATAATACATGTATGTGTACCGTGTACACTTATTATATTTTGAAAATGTTTACATGCATTTGCATGTATACATTTATATAATATGTAAATATAGTTAAAATATAAACATAACATTTTTTCTTAAATACATGCATTTATAAAAAATACACAGTACACATGCATTTATATAATGTAAAGAAAATCTTTTGTTTTGGATACAATTAATCATTTGACAGCAATAATTTACATATATATTTCAATGTATATAATATTATGTTCAGCAGACTGCAAAGCTTTTGTTTTTAAATACTACTATTTATGCTTAATTTATACATACTATGCTTCAACTGACATTCCCAATTTTCATTTAGTGTAAGTTTTTCATCTCATATTTATTTATTTATTGATTGAATTTACAAAAACATTTTAATATTTTTAGTTTTAGCCAACACTAACAACCTTGTATTATACAGCTCTAAAGAGGACAATGATTGAAATTATTTTAACCCTTGTGCGACCTTTAAGACATTTTTGTCCCGTTTGCCTGCGTGTAAAGTAGGTAAGGCTTAAGCCGAAGAAGAATCCATTTGCGGATGTTTATTAAAACAGTTCAACAAATCCAAAGTCAGAGTCAGATAAACAGGCGATGAGGTCAAAAAGTTACACTCAGGACCTTTTGCACAATATATTTCCCTATTTAAACCCATCAAAACTTCTGATTTATTAATCGTGGTGCTATTTAACTGAAAAATTATGCAATTTTTGTTAATAGGTGTTCTTTCTGTTGGTATGGCTTTAAAATGTCATTTTTTAAGTGGTTTTTACCAGATGTTACCACTTTAATTTTTTGTTTTTGTTTTCATGGTTGGCCTATAAAGCAGATACTTGCCTGCTTTTGTATATTATAGAGCCAATTGAATACATTTATTAAGATAAATACATTTATTATTGTGTTATTAAGAACACAACTCGTTTAGATTTACGGCTTAAATTTTCTAGCAGATTTTTATGGTTCTACATGTTTCATATATATATTTATATAATATAAAATATTGTTAAATAAAAAAAATTTTTGTTTCACTTTTGAAAACTTTTCATTGGGTTTTCTTTAAAACGAGACCTAAGTTTGTGCTCCCAAGCTTCACATTTTTATGACACACAAGTGTCATTTAAGAAACGTTTTGACTCTATATTCCCAAGCTTTTACTGCTTATTAAAGCTCCTCTGTAGACAAACTTCTTGATCCGGTCAATCAAGACTAGAGTCTTGTAGGAAAGACACAGCCCAACTTGTTCTGATTTCTCCTCAGATGGAGAGTCGTATGAGAACATGGAGGAGTGTTTATATGCTCATCCTCGCAAACAGACTCAGAAACTCCGACACGACACTGAAGACGAAGGTGAGGCATTAAACAACACATGGATCTGATATTCTATTAACTTTATATATATATATATATATATATATATATTAGACAAACTCATGTGTGGTAACCTCTCTTAAATTTGCCATAGACTACATTAATCCTGATGAAGATGGAAAACAAGATTTCGCTCTGGACCACACAGACACTGGTGAATATGTCACTGTGTGTTTATATGCACATGTGTGGTAGAAAATACAGTAAGAACCGTTATTTTGTTTCCTTCCAGAGTCATATGAAATGATGATTGGGCCAGACTACACAGCAGCCCATGACCCCATGGAGGATGGTGAGTGTGTGTTTGCATGTGTTGATGACATGTGTGTCTCTTTACATGTGATTAAGTGTGTGTTTGTGTGCGTAAATGCTTGTTTCAGATTCATACGAGCAGATGAATCAAATCCCAGTCTAGTTCCAGACAGACGGATGGATGAAGACAGGGTGAACGAAAGAGATGCAGAGAAATGGACAACTGCTGTCAAATTGCTGTGAAAAGAGAGAAACTGAGAGTTTCTTTTTTTAAAATGTACACCTTTGACTGAGAGCAGCTACTGGATGGCAGTATTTTTGGCAGTGAATTCCCCTTAATTAACTATGGCAGGCTCCAACGTCGCAAAAACACACAAAACTACCTATAGTTGGTTTTAAAGGGGTCATACAAACCCAGTTTTCCACTAGCTAATATCTTTAAGGTCTTAACGGAAAGTTTGTAATATAGTTTGTTTGAAATTTCTCAAAGGTAGTTTTAAAAACGAGCATTTTACCCCGTCAAAAACAGCTCTTTAGAAATCACTCTGTTCTGTGTACTTCCCCTTTAAATCTTCACGAGCTCCGCTGACCCCTCTCCTCTTTTCCGAGGAGCTCTCGGAGGATCTTTTTTAGCTGTATTCATAGTGAAACTTGCGATTAGCTCATTATTAGGAAAGGCGATTTGCAAAGATTCATTAAAAGACATTATACTCACTGCTTCTGTATTAAGTGGTCGAAATTTGCCAGTTTCAAATTGCAGTGGTAGATCCAATCCATGAAACACACAGGCTGCTTTTCTTTTGTGGTTTTTTAAAAGTCATGGAGACTTCCTGAATTCAAAGTAAACAGTCTTTTTAATGTTTGAGGAATGCATTAAATTGATCAAAAGTGACAGTAAAATGTTAGACAGCACAACTGTTTTCAACATTGATAATAATAATAAATTTTTTTTTGAAAAGGTAAAACAATGTATGCATTTTATTTCTGATTTACTATTGCTATTTTTTCCAAAATGGTTTGTTTTAGCCAAAATATATGTTGGTGCTGGGCTGATTTGTTCGTCCATGATTTTATCCATGATTTCTTAGGCTTGACAGTCTTCCCTGAGAAAACACTGACACAATGTAATCATGTACAGATGCATCTGCTTTCCAGAGCGCTTGTGTGACACTAATGTGGTCATCAACGTCACCCCCTCTGTGCCTCTGGTTCTTCACAGTCAAATCAGGAGATGACTTAGCTTAGCTGAGAATATATACACACACTTGGCTCAGCTGCTTGCGTCTGTTCTCTGTTTCTCTTCTCGACTCTTTCCATGATTTATCATCATACACCGCCGTCCAGCGAACACAAAACCAGGAATGTTTAGATATTTGTGCTGCAAATCAATAAAAAATACTGTATTTTGAAATAATAAACACAACAGTTTTATTAACGTCTACTGATGGAACTGACTTTAATGCTAAATGCAGATGCTT
>JAUCMU010000063.1:2888673-2899195 GCA_032275025.1 Enteromius treurensis | reverse complement strand
TGAAAACAGCACCAAAGCTTGTTAACACTTGTTAAATCTAACAAATAATTTGTGCCCGATTGGACCAAACGCTACACAGTCGTCACGATCATCCTGAACATTGCTTATCGCTGTAATAATATTCAAATAAATGTCACAAGAAGGACCTTCACGAATGAGTTTACTGTCAAAAAGCAAACTTCTAACAGATTCAGAACAGACGTAGCTTTTGCTAAATTTGACACCCCCTTAAAAATATATTGCAACTTAAAATTATTTCTGTACATTGTTTCTTGTTGAAAGTTGGTCAAAAAAGGTGGTCAAATGCGAAAAAGACACAAAGCTGAGTCTGCGTATCTACTGATTAAATTTTATTCAGTTTTTAGACAGACGACCAGAAAACAGTGAGACAAGGGGCCCAATATGTGTCTATAGATGAGCGGCAAGAAAGGATGTTTAAAGTGGCAAACGTTCCTCAAATGCACTGCTTTTCACTTTCTGAATAATTCACAGCTCAGATGAGACAGAGGATAATGAGAGCAGATCAGGTTTCGAACATTTTAATGTGCTTAAATGAACACAAATTATTTCACACTTCTTATCTTAGAGATACTTAACTTGCTTCTTATGATAGAAAATTGGTGGCCGTATATTTAAGGGTTCGCAAAGACATCTGCCATCAAGACAAATTCATCCTCCTTAGCAAACAGATTTCCGTTTGCATGATATACACTTTTTCTAGAACTTCAGTCCAAATGGCTTCAGACATCAAGAGTCTCAAAGAGTTTGTCGTCTTTCTCAGCCCCAGATTATTCTTTTTTCATCCTCTGAAAAGGGGAGGATTTCCGTGACCAGGCCCGTGCCGATGGTTGTGTTGCAGTCTCGGAGCGTGAATCTTTGGCCTTTGTCAAGAGCCATGGGCTGTCTGAGGACCAGGGCCAGAGACGTGTCCTCTCCCGGCATCACCATCTCCTATAAAGATGAGAGAGCAACAAATTTAGAGAAAACATTGCTGATACTCAGCACTTGCACAGCTAAAAAACAAAACAAAACAAAAACACCACACCTTCCCTGGAAGCAGCTCTACCATGCAGGCCATGTCCCAGGTGAGAGAGAACATGATCGGCATGAAGTTTGTGCAGAAAGGCTTGTGTCTGCCACCCTCCTCTTTGCTCAGGATGTAGACCTGAAGACAAAGAGTTTAAATGACTGACTGGTTTGTGAAGAAGGACAGAGACACTGAATTGGCGTTTACTCACCTGAGCTTTGATCTTCTGGTGTGGCTGGATGGATCCTGGTTTGCACAGCACCATGCCTCTGCGGACATCCTCCCTCTTCAGACCGCGTACCAGAGCGCCCATGTTATCGCCTGCCTCCGCCCTCTCCAGAGATTTATGGAACATCTCGATACCTGAGGAAACGGGCAAGACACAGAAGATCAGAGTCTGCGTTAGGCCAAATAATATCCCTTTTGGACCCCAGAGAGGGATTTATTGCTTAAAAGATCTGACCCGTTGTGCCAGTTATTCCCGTTTATGAGAAATCCTCATCGTTTGTTGATGCAGGACATTTCTCACCTGTGACGACGGTCTTAAAGCAACGATTATGTCCGACAAATTCACATTCATCTCCTTTCTTGATCGTTCCTCGCTCTAGTGTGCCACTGACCACAGTACCGCGACCTGAACACAGTTAAACACGCAAACACAAAATAAAAAAAAATAAAAAAGATTAATTTCAGAGGCAAAGCAAATAAAGCACAACCTATCACACAAAACCACGTCTGCACAACCTCGAGAAGAAAACACACCTGGAATAGAATAGACTCCCTCCACGGGCAGCAGGAATGGTTTATCCAGATCTCTCTTTGGCAAAGGAATATAATCATCCACCACCTCCAAAAGCTTTATAATGGAGTTTAATCCCAGCTCCGGCTGTCTGTTCTGAACACACACACACACAATCATAACAGCAGCACTGATTTAACACAGTTCAAAACACGTCAAGTCTCGTCTGTGCATACACACATATCATGTACTTATATATATATATATATATATGCATAATAAATACACACAGATATTGTGTAAACAAAAACTTTTATATCTTATTAATTAACAGCACTAATTATCAGCATCATTACTCCAGTAATCAGTGTCACATGGTCCTTCAGGAATCATTCTGATACGCTGCTCAGTAATCATTACTGGTGTACAATATCTCAATATCAGGGTATTTTTAGTTCATTATAGCATATATACTTTCTCCTCTATCCTCACCTCTAGAGCACAGAGCGCCGATCCAATAACAACTGGTGTGTTTTCGCCGTCGTAGCCGAACTCTGTGAGCAGCTCTCTGATCTCCAGCTCCACCAGGTCCAGCATCTCCTTGTCCTCCACGGCATCGGCTTTGTTAATGAACACCACCATGTGCTCGATGCCGATCTGCCGCGCCAGCAGGAGGTGCTCACGCGTCTGGGGCATCTGACCGTCGGTCCCCGCCACCACGAGGATGCAGCCGTCCATCTGAGACGTTCCTGTGATCATGTTCTTCAACAGAGACATGCGGTATAAAACACAGACGTAATGATCAAGTGTGCACACTAGTGCCGTCGCATGATAAATCCTGATCCACAATGAGGTTTTGTTATTGTGCACTGTGTATATTTATTATGTATATATAAACACACACAAACGCATGTGTTTTTGAATGGAGGTGTATCCAGACGTGCGAGCAGTACCTTGACGTAGTCAGCATGTCCGGGGCAGTCTGTGTGAGCGTAGTGCCTGTTGGCGGTGGTGTACTCCACATGCGAGGCATTGATGGTGATACCTCTAGCCTTCTCTTCAGGAGCATTGTCAATATCCTCATAAGTCTTATAACGTGCTCCGCCGGCATCGGCAAGAACTAAAACGAACCGATGAAGAAAATACAGTCAGCGCACCGCTTTTGATCGATACGAGCAAAAAGCAAGTCATCAGTGTACCTTTGGTGATTGCGGCCGTCAGCGTGGTTTTGCCGTGATCTACATGACCAATGGTCCCGATGTTCAGATGAGGTTTACTACGAGTGTAAACCTTTTTTGCTTCCGCTGCGAAAGTCCTTCGGCTTAGAGGAACTGCACACTAAGAGGAAAAAAAACATTACTGTAAACTGTTTCCTATATCATAAGGGCATTATTTGTCTTGCATTGCAATAATAAATATATTTATATAAATAATATTTAAATTTGCTTAATAATACTATGACCTTAATGCATTCCAATGAGAACATGAAAACACTCACCAGTTTATACGAGCTGTGCAGTAAACCAGGGGAGGTCAACCGCAGAGCTGGAAAAACACGAGGAGAAAACTGAGCTTTGTGTCACACACAAACCTAATAATTCATCTGCATGAGAGTTACATTGTCGTATGATTCAGATACGTGTCCGAATGTTACTTTAACTATGATTGCAATTAACAACGGGGCTCATTATCACATTAATCAACCCACCACAAGACCAATGAATTCACTTCCCAGTCTCGTTGCTCGTCAGCTGTTAAAATAGGACGAGACTGAAACAACTGTAATCCATTTCCCAGAAGTCTAGACTAAGGACAGGTTCTCGGTTATATATGCATGACCGACATGTCATTAAAGTTGCCGTATGTCTACGGTACACACGATACAGACGGAGGAACTTGACCTTGCTTACGGAACACCCGAGCATCCTTAGTCTGCACGCAATAGCCGTCATGTCCACGCTCACATTCACATCTACATTTATACATGACAGACCCCTAACGCAAAACGTGCATTCGCACAATGTCAAAGTCACGCAGAAATGAAGAGAAACTCATTTTGTAACTCACCAGAGAGACACGCGCGGATACCCACGAGCGCAGCCATTTTGCGGACAAGGCCAAACACGCATGCGCGGAGAAGCACGCAATACGCCATAAACGTTGGACGCGTGTACCGTAAACATTGTAAACAAATTGACCTATAAATCTGAAAACTCAACAAAAGAGCAATGATATACAAGTGCCACAGGAAGTATCAGTTAGCTTAAAGCAGTACACATAAAAAGGTTTAATTCAAAATAAACAAATAAAAAGAAAACCTATCGAAAAGTGTAAAAATAACTTTTTAATGCACTTCTTCTCGTTCACATTATTGTGCACCAAATGACCGTTTGAGCTATAAGTAAAATATAAGCAAGTATAAGTTACTTGTGTAAAACTGGGAAGATAAAAAAGCCACTTAACACAAGGACCCTATAATATTAACATCTTGCTGTTAATTTTCGACTTTCACTTGGCCATTGATTTAGAGTCGCTACGGTAAACTCGATGACGTCTTTACGCGTCGACTGTCTTCGCACGAGTCTCTGTGAGCAGCGAGAGATCTGGAAGCTTCTGGAGCCGCAGTGCTGTGTTTATAAGAGCATAGCTTGTGTACTGCTAGAAAACCTTCTGACACACGGCCATATAACTTATACTACTACTAAACATCGTTTTCAGAGGTAAGCCCGCTTTGTTTTTCCCGTGTTTACCTGGTTTATCTTTATTTTGTACGTGGAGTAGAATGTGAAGCAGTTGATATTTGGCCAGTGGACCCTAAATAACATAATTAAATAGATTGTAAGCAAACTATACGATCAAATATCTGTGAAATAACAGATATAACGTTACATACGTGAGAAAAAATGTGAAAAGTAGAGATATTATGACTAGTAAGAGACACAACAAGTTATTTGACCTGACCAAGTGCTGAAGAAAATAGATACAGGGATGTAACGGTAGAAATGGAATATATGTAACGCTTATGGAAGAAAAACAGAAAATGAATGATAATGCAACATATACAGACATAGAAGTGTAGAATAAAAATGTAGTAGTTTAAATGAGTGTACAGGTATATTATTTACAAGTGCGCAGATATGTCGTTTATAATAAAATAAATGCTAAAGAAGTATGAAAGTATATGTTATTGTATAAGAAGAACATCTGTGATAATATATTTGTAAGTGAATCAAACAAAAGAAATACGTCAAAAAATATGTGACAAGAGCAGTTACCACAAAAAGTTAAGCAAATAAATATTCAGCATTACTAAATGTAAATGTGTTTTTTTTTGTGTCTATCATATGTCCTTACAAAAGTTTCAACAATGACTGTATTTGCTGGGCCTTTTTGAAAAGCATTTATGGACAGGAAAACGATGATGTGCGACGCTTCTTTTTCTCCTTAGATGGCAGAAGGCAGAGGTAACAGGCATCACCCTCGTAATTTGCAAGGTGTGCTTCAGATGGCCGTGGAGGCCGGTTCTGCTTCTGAAGGTCCAGCTCCACAAGAACCCATGACGCAAGAGGTTGGAAAAACTCAAAAATCTGTCCCGGCGGATTTACGAGTGCATCCTGCTATGTTGAGTGTTAAAATGCTTTCTCCTATCCAACTTTATAGCGGATGGAGTTTCTGAGAGGAGCTCTTGCGGAAGTGTGCAAAGGACAGATGGATGAGGTCGAGCAGATGAAACGCTGTTTGGAAGTGCTGTGTAGAGACGAATCCAAGGAGAGAGGGAGCGAGGAGGTGGAGGAAGAGGAGGACGAGCGAGAGGAAGCGCTGGAGATGCTTTCTGAGCTCTGTGAGAACTTGGACAACGCTAGAGGTGTGTAAGTGTGTGTGTGTGTGTGTGTGCACGCTCCTTGTTGTCTTCTTGTAACACGTGCATCTCTTCTCTGTGTTCAGATCTGATGAAGCTCGGCGGTCTGGATTTGTGCATGTCGCGGTGTCTCTGTCACCCCGAGGCTGGGATTCGATGGAGAGCGGCTCAGCTCATTGCCAGCTGTGCCCAGAACATGCCAGAGGTGCAGTTCTACCTGCTCAACCAGGGGGCGCTGCTGACGCTCCTGCAACTCACAGATCACGACGCTAACAGCACGGTTAGAGTTAAAGCGCTCTACGCAGTGTCCTGTAAGTATACACTTGCATGAAAGTTTTTACATCGGATGTTTTTACATCGTATTCACCATACGTGTGACCGCATATTAACGCTTTCATGACCATATCAGGATTTAACTGTACTAAAAAGTATTCTAAATTCATTTAATCTTAAGACATTTTGCTACATCTGAAATATATGTGAATTGTAAAAGGCTGCTTTATATAGCTCAAGGGACATTTGATTTGACCAAACTTATACCAACAAACAGACAAATTTAGTATATTAATATTAGTGTTTTTTTTTAAATTAATTGTATACTAATGGACATTTAAAAAAATAATTTTTCTGGGACGATTTAATTTTTTTTGTCATGCATTAAGCTAAAAGACTTTATATAATTGTTCTTGACGTTATTTTTATTATGTTTTTATATATTTGTAATTGTACTATAGTGTTTGATGGGATTTAATGTAAATGGGAAATATTTGCTCTTACTTTTAAAAAAGTGATAAACCTTGTTATTTTTGGTTTGTTATCCAACTTTTTTATTTTATTTTTTTATTGAAAGGCATCCAGTCACTCTTTTTTCTTTATCCTGTCTCTGAAATTAAGAATATTCGACTCTTGTCTCTCGCAGGTTTAGTCCGGGAACAGGAAGCGGGTCTGCGGGACTTCGTGTCACATGATGGCTTTTCAGTGCTGATGAGGGGGATGCAGTCAGACAGTGAGAAACTGAGAACTAAATCAGCCTTCCTTCTGTTAAACCTTCTGACCGGTCATCCAGGACACAAAGGTAGTGCTGATCCTGTTCTCTTAGACCATCGAGACTCCAGTTTGTGGGAGTAGTTATGTGTCATGTGATGAAAATGGCGAATTGATTTACTAAAAAGTGTTTTTTCACTGCGTCAAAGTGTCACTGCAAATAATCAGAGATGGAAAGACATTTACGGAATCCATTCCTTTATGCACATTGAAAAAGTCGTGTGACTTTGCATAATAGAATGGCATAATTAAGCAGCGAACGGATCTCGTGGCAAAGCATCTAATGCTTTATTCACAAATGACATTTTAGGCAATCTTCCAGTTTTGCGCATAAGTAAAATTCACAACTTTGAACAGAAACTAAAAGTGTTTGATGAGTTTGTACTTTGTTTTTCAGATACAGTGTTGTCTATGGGCATGGTTCAGCAGCTGGTGTCAGTCCTTCGTTCCCCTCATTCCTCTGTACATGAACATGTTCTTGGTGCCCTCTGCTGGTTAGTAGCATTGTTGCATGATGGACACAACACTGAAGTATACCGATGGAATCACGTTTTGGAGGTTAAGACTTGGGTTTCTGATTGTTGTGTTTGTAGTCTGGTTGAAGACTCCCCCCGCGGCGTGAGTGACTGCAGAGATCAATCACTTGGCTTGGAAGACCTGCTCAACCAGCGAGTGCAGGACCTAAAGGGGCGAGAGGAGAGCCTGGTAAACAAATTTTTTTTTTTCTCGTTCCTGTACTTTTTTTTTCCATGCTCAAATTCACATTTAATTTGAATATGTTAAAATCAACACGAAATCAAAATGGGTCCTATTTACTTTTTTTCCTGGTCTTATTTTTTTGAGATTTGTAGGTTCTTCTAAAAACAATACATCATTAAAACTAACTTGTTTTGCCTCTGAAGTGACTTTCCTTCTCAGCTTATGTCACCTAGGCCACGTATGTAGATGTGGGCAACGGGGGTGCGAAAAATAATATAGATGCATTATGCAATGCTTTAGGCTGCCTTCGTAGCTTATACAGCCTTTTGAAAATCTTACACCATAATTAAATGTCAATTAACATCGTACACTTCTACCACATTAATAGCCAATAACAATGCCTTGTGGACAGTGCACTGCTATACAGTGCCATTGCACTTGGGCGTCCGCTGTTTGAATCCCTATTCGAGGACCTTTCCCGATCCCGCCCTCTCTCTCCCACTTCACTTCCTGTCAATATGAATCTGTCCTATCACAATAAAGGCAAAAAAATTTAAAAAAAAACCATTTATTGTTGTTAATTGAAATAAAATATAAATATTGGGTGAAATGCGTAAAAGAACATTAGAAATATGTAGCCCTCGCTACTAATTGACATAAATAAAATAATAAGTTGAGACTTTTTACATTTTTTTTTACCATACTTATGACTTTGTGGACTGATTTTAAATTGATTTTTTTTTTTTTTACAATTACATTTTTTAGAAGGCCTACTTGTATTATTTTTTCTTTTTAGGATCATGTCACGTTTTGCCAGGGTAACGTGTTGTGAATAATGTTTCATTATGACTTACATGTTTGACTAATTTTCTTTCCTGCAGGAAGAGCTGGAGTTTTGTCAACATTTACGAGCGGCTTGTTTCCAAGGGCAACCCCAGGATGACAATGGAATGGATCGCTGAGGTCTTGTTAGTGATTCCTGCTACGCAGTGACCAGTCAACACAAGAGAGTTTAAATTCCCTCTCTGTTCAAGAGAGACATAAAAACTAGAAAAAGAACTGATGAAGAGATATACTTTTGAAAAGACAAAAAGAGACGTTTAACTCAGAGTTGAGTTTGGCTGTGTGTGCCCTTGCATACTCGTATACCATGAACTGTACACAAACACTCTTGTGTTATATTATGAATATGTACATTTTGTATAATATATCAGTTTGTTATTGTGAATGATGTGCTGTTTAAGGGTCAACCTGTTTACTTTCCCTCTTTACACCTGAACAACCATACAAATGCAAAGCCATAATGTAGAACAGCACATCAATATCAAAATATTTTGTACATTTTAAAATAAATGTGAAAGTGTGCTGATACAAGCCTCTGTCCAAGTATAATTCTGATCTTAACGACAAAAACAAAGCATGGGAGTGAGTTCCAAGATCCAGAAACTTAAAAGCACAAATATCTGCTTTTTATCTGCTGTTGTATAATCAGAAAAAACTATGACTCTATTTGAAGTGAAACGATGAGAATGTTTGGATGTAGTTTTGTCCTGGGCTGGGTTTCCCAAAAGCGTCGCAAGCTTGAGTTGATCGTAGCTCCATAGGTTTTAATGCATCTATGATTTGCTTAAGCTTACGATGCTTTTGGGAAACAGAGCCCAGGGGCCTGTTCCATAAAAGAAGTTTACCAAATAAGCCAGGCTTGTTTTAATTAGTCTGACTTACTTTAAACCAAATCAAGCGACAGTAAGTCAGACTAACTGAAATAAGCCTGGCTTATTTGGTAAACTTGTTTTATGGAACAGGCCCCAGATTGATCTGTATGTTTTGAAGAATCAGTTGCATTATGGTTAACATGTAGCTCATTGTGAAACTATGTGCACAGAATAGAATAAATAGAATACACATAGTTTTGATCCCAGGATAACTCAGCTTTAAAACAAGATTAAAATGATCAAAAAACAATTATTATTATTTATGGCCTATTCTAAGTAATTTGGACGTTCTCCCAGTCAATTCACTTCTGTCAAATAAGATTTAAACATGAAAATTCTAGCTATTTTTCTATTTGGTGAACTGGTTAGGTTGTTTACCTTGAGATAACAAAGTGAATTGCATTTCAAAGGCTGCTTCAATATAGAGTAAGACCGAAATAGAAGCTTCATCTGTCAACACAGTTTCCACTTATTCACTAGAAGAACTTGTGGAATTATTGAACATATCTGAAAGATTACTACCAATAAGGAAACTTCTCCAGGATTACATTAAAAGGAAGGCTTTAAAACAGGTGTTATAGAGTTTCTCAATTTTTAGGTCTTTTTGAGGTAATGGTCCCCCATTAAAAACCTTTTTGCAATATAATAATGCAATATAAAAATCCAACCAAAATGTCCCTAACCTTACCTGTATCCCACCTCAATTGCAGAAAATGTGTTTTGCAATACAATTTGAGCATAAAAAGTACATTGTAATTATTTTTTAAGGCCACCTAATATAGTGTGATCAGAACTTACAATTTTGACATATATCTTTTCAGGCTTTGTTTTGTAATACGGTTTGGTTTGTTCAGCTGTAAACAGACTGAAAGCATCTGTCACTTTCTCAAGGATAAATCATGTGCTTACATAAGTATTAGCATGTATTTATAAGGCGAACGAGGTTCGGAGTAGATGCATTACCAGACTGAGTGAACACAGACTCTTCATTGCTCTCAAGATTTGTCCTCATGGATTGTCACTTGCGTCTGCTTCTTTCTTTGCTTCTGGTGTTTGCTGCTGAAGGTGAGTCATGTGTTCAATATTTTACTTACTATGCTGAATAATTACTGGTTTACTTATGTGTACAAGCATTAGATATATCACCTATATTTTTTTTACTCACGTTAGATTTATGTCAATTTTTCACCTTTGTTGTCATTTTAAACAGACATTATTTGTCATTTTATTTACAATATCTTTGCTTGAGTAAAAAATCAAAATGGGTCCTTGTGATTTTATTGCTTTAAAAGCTGTGGTTGAGTTAATATGGTTACTGTTAAAACGTTCTTGTTTTCTTGTGTTTTCCCCCCTGGTTTTCCATCAGCCACCACCACGAAGCACATGAAGGACTTCATCAGAGCTGTGGAGAACATTGAAGCTGTGAATCCAGGTCTTCA
>JAUCMU010000063.1:2856940-2870839 GCA_032275025.1 Enteromius treurensis | reverse complement strand
AATGGTATACTAAAAATCCATATGAAAAAACGTACTTCTCACTGTTCTCAGGTCAAATATTTATATGCGATTAATTTAGATTAATTAATTACAAAGCTTCTAATTAATTTGATTAATTTTTTTAATCGAGTCCCGGCCCTAATATATATATATTATTTTTTTTACGCCCCTCGGGCCAGGCTTCGGGCCGTTTTTGACGTCATTAAGACGCAGGCCAGGCCTCTCCTTATTTTTATATTTCAGACGTCAATCAATTAGTGATTAAAATATTGCCATGCAGCGCCGGTGAATACAACACGAGACCGTGCTCCGCAGCTAAAAGTGAATCCACAGTGTTTATTGTCCCGCCGCAAAGAGATCATGTCTTTTTTGCTGAGTTTTGGTTCTTTTTGTGGAGCGCTCCTGTTTTCTTTATTTTATAAAATCAGGTTTACTGTCAGTGTACACAAATAAAAGTAGACCCTTCTGAATGACGTATTACTCCTACCTTTATCAGATAAAATTAAGACGAATGCTATAATAAAATCCAAGTGCTGGCTGCTGCCTCTACGTCCTACAGAACACGCTTTATAGCGTCACTTTCTGAACAAACCATCATGTCGGACATTTATTCTTTTAGCGTGTAACGTTCAGGCATTATTATATGTTTGGACTGTTTAGCATGTCTATCAATTTTTTATTTTTATGCAAGTGGTGATGATTTGAGAAGGCTAAATTGATCATTCATACGTTATGACTAGCTCACTGACTGCCACTGGCTGTTTTTTCGTTATATTTAAAGAACAAAAAATGTCTAAATTAGTAGTATGTTAAGTTCCGTTGCTATGGTAACCACTTAAGGCGAACCCGACTTCTTTTACTAGCGATAAAATATATCCAGCTTTACTGTTCGTAAAGACCCAGGAGAGTAAGACACACTGAAAAATTAATACTGGCATGACTTTCATAATGACGCTTAAATCGAGCAACACTTATGACATTTGTAGGCTAGTCTTTTACTAATTTATAAGATGATAGTTAGAAAGGAAGGAAACAGTACCTTAAGCTGAAAACCTGTCATGGACTTATTTGGACTTATTTGGATGTTTATTGGAGTTTTTGGTTGTAAAGACTAAAAGGACAATGAAGATTAGAGGCTTTCTTTTTTTGTTTGTGTCGCACGCAAGAGCGTTGCACTCTTTTAATGTTGAGTATTTTTGTAATAGCATTGACACTGAGTAACACGACAGTAAAGTGTGCCTTCTTTTAGACTAGATTCTGGATAAGGGGGCATTGGAAAACTGAAAGTTCTGTCGGGATATTGTCAAATTAATTTTAAGCTACAGCTAAGCGGTATTCCTCTTACATAAGCATTTGAGCTTGTGCAGGATTTGTTGATTTCATAATGGCCCTCTTCAAAATCAGCGTAGCTTGACAGAAGAGCATGAGCCGCTCGTGTTAGTCGTTGTATTGGGCTACATAAAGGCTTTTTATTTCCTCTGAGTATTTCCTGGTGGATTTCCAGCTCTCTAGCTTGACCCCTGTGATAAGAAGCATAAGAATAATTGCGCAAGAGTGCTTATGGGAGATGAAAAAATAAATAAATATATATATATATAAATTATATATATAGATATATAATTTTTTTCCGGCTTCAATTTTATTCAGAGACCGAAACTGAGCAAAAACATGCAATTTAGTGCAGTTGCTGATATTTTTATGGACAAATATAAATATCAGTCAGTCTGTGGACTTATTGTGTGTGACAATGTGTGTTCTTGACACCGGGGCAAGTTGTCACACATTTCAGGTTTGTAGCAAAATTCTATTTATTATCATTTCTTGCAGGATTTGCAGGAATCGTGCCTGTTTAGACCAAAACCTGAGCAGTCATGATATTTAGTGCTGGTGAATATGATCTTTCTGTGATAATGTGTCAGCATGGGTTTATATCAGATACTGTCTCTCTAATCATCAGTAGATTGACATCCTGCTTTCACAACATCCTGTTCTCTTCTCTGTGTCCCTCACTGTTTTCTATTTTTGGATGAGCTTTTAAATGAAATCTGGCACCCGGTTTGACTTTGAACATTTGTCCACCTATTTTTTTGTGTCCCTGCTAGAAGTCAGTGTCCTGAAAATGATGTGATAATACAGTCATCAGATGAAATAACAATAAATGTGAAAACATGAAATGATGTGAAATTTTTACAATCAAGAGCTGTTTCTGTTACATTAGTGAAAGCACCGAACTAACACAAACAAATGAAATACTGTTTTTGATAGAAATTATATTTCTACATGGCGAATATTTTACTATAGGTGTGGTAGAGTAATAGAAAACCAACAGACCCAACCTTCATTACATGTATGCTGTTGATTCTGTGTAACTGAATCATTAATTGATAAGGGCATGTTAAAAATCACAGTGTGGAGTTTAATCAGAGAGGCAAATAATTCTGTGAAATAAATGGTGTCAAACAAGCGGCCCTTATTTAAGGGCAAAGTAGGCAAATGTTGTACTGTGCATACTTTTATTAAAAAGTTTATTAGAGAGGGGAAACATATTAAGTGCAGAAAATGATATGCTGCTCAGCTAAAAATGATGTCAAATGCTTTAAAATGGCAACCAAAACCAGAAAGATGTTGAAGACAATGGAAAACCAGCAGTCGGATGGATCGAAGAATTGCCAAAATGGCAAAGACTCAGCTAATAATCAGCTCAAGGGTGATCAAACTAAATCTAAAGTCCCTGTGAGTGCTGTAACAATTAGTAGACGCCTATGTGACGCCAATTTCAGCAAGAAGCCCCCGCAAAGTCCCACTGTTGAAAAAATGAAGAGGTTACACTGACTGGCCTAAAGAGAAACGGTGCAATATTTTGTGGACTGATGAAGCAAGATTGTTGTTTTTGGGTCTAGGAGCTGTAGACAGTTTGTCAGACGCCCCTCAAACACTGAAGCCACTGCGAAGACTATGATAAGGGGATGTTTCTCATACTTCGTTTTGGGTCTATTTATCTCATTCCAGGGATCGTGGATCAGTTTGAGTACATTAAAATACTTTATGTTGCCTTATGCCGAAGAGGAAATGCGCCGGAAATGGGTGTTTTAACCAGAAAATGACCCAGACACAACAGTAGGCGAGCAGCATCTTGGTTCCAGACCAACAAGATTAACTTTATGGAGAGGCCAGCCCAATCTCCAGACCTTAATCCTATGGACAACTTGTGGGGTGATATCAAAAATTTAAAATTCAAGAAACGCAGAGGAAACGCACTTCTATTATATTGAACACTGCTTTATTACTTGGGGATTATTGTTTTATCAGCTGTTTGGGCTCTCGTTCTGACGGCACACTGCAGAGGATCCCCTGGTGAATGAGTGACGTAATGCTGAATTTCTCCAAATCTGTTCTGATGAAGAAACAAATTCATCCACATTAAAGTTTTATAATAGCCATTTTAAGTATTGTGCAAATGTTTGTGCTTTGCTCACGGCTTTCCCAGCCGGCTCAGCAACAGCAGGGATTATCTGTGTCCTCTGACACTCATTCATCTCATTATTACAGTCCATTATGTTTAGAGCCAGTGAGGCCAGGCCTGAATGTATTTCCATTTACGGATTAATGGTTGCTCCTCAGATGCTGACCTGAGACAGTAGTGCAAATTACGAGGGCAGGTCTCCCTATAAATATAGATTATTTTAAATTAAGAATTATTTATTAAAAAACAAGTTATTCTGGAAAGTCATATTTGTGGTAAGATTATGTAATTAGCTGTCAATATCCTTGAGAATCACACCACGCGTGTAACGTTAAGTCACGTGCATCATTGCGCGCTGTAAGTTTGTGTAAACTGTAAACATCTCAGATAAAAGTGAACAGAATTGCCACTCATTTGTTACTTTGTTACTATTACGATTTAAAAGAACCCCAGAGACACATTTCTCGACGGAGACACATTATTTAAAGTAAGTTTAGCGCGTTCAGATTTGCTAAGCTACGGGCTAGTTACAGTATACGAAATGAACATGCTAACATAAACGTGAAGCGCAGATGTGAAATCCTGCATTATTCTGGTACCATGTTATGTACATGTACGATGAAAGTATAATTGTATTCTTTGACGTACTTTACTTGTATCTGTCATGTCAAAATATCATATATTATTTTATTCTTTGGGAATTCAGGCTCTATGGACTTGCAGTCAACACCCAAAGCTGGTCATCATCAGCACTCATCAGCAAAGGTCATGTGATTTTAGTCAGAAATAGTCAAATATCTGATTATGGTGTAGTATTGCTGCTAAGATTAATTTTCTTTCGATTCAGCTGCCAGTTGATGGTTTCAATTCAACAGGCGAAACTGTTAGCCTGGATGACAGCAGTGAACAACAAAGGTGAACCAGTAATAAATATGAATCTTGCTTCTTTGCTATATATTAACAGACATTTATTTATTTATTTTTTTTTAACCCTATAACAGTGAGGACTTGGGTATCGAAGTTTCAGAAACCTTGAGTAGAAGTTCCCTGGGCAACAGTACTATGGAAGAAGGTGCTCCCACAAGTTCACGAATAGAAGAGATTGGAAAGCAAGCACAGGAACTTCTTGACAGAATCAGTGAGAAGCGGGCCATGGACGTACAAGTGATGAACCGCTTTGAGGAAAAGCTCATTAAAAAGGTACTCAACACTACGACGGCTGCAGAGAAACAGATAAAGACGGAAAAAACACATTAGTGCTTGACTAATATTGTGTTTTTTAAGTAGTCAGAGCAGTTGGCTGAAACAATACCAACATAGCATCTAAATATAATAGATCAGAATATCTGTATTAGGGTAGCTCTTATTTTTGGACTTCTGCTCTCACCCTTCCAGTCCACTCTCATAAATGAAAGATGAATGAAAACACTGTACATTAAGACATTCAAAGAACCAGTTCATCCAAATTGAACACTGGCACAATGTCAAAATGTGTCTTCCTTTATGCCATCCAAGATGTAGATGACTTTGTATCTTTATCAGAGTGGAATTGGACAAATTTAGCAGGACATCTCTTGCTCACTGGGGGCCGTCAGAATGAGAGTCCAAACAGCTGATAAAAACATCACAATAGGCCACGACTCCAATTCATCATCCAGAAACAAATCCTACACCTTGGTTGGGGTAAAATTCAGCATATCTGTGTGTGTGTGTGTGTGTGTGTGTGTGTGCAGGTGAGTGAGATGTGTCAGCTGGTGAAAGAGCAGATGTTTGAGTATTATGAGCAGTCCAGTCAGGGCATGGAGGCCAGCTTGGCTGAGCTGACGGAGGTGCTGGAGAGATGCAGTTTGCTGAGTATGGAGCTACAGGGAGCCAGTCAAACCCTAGCCGCCATCAACAATGGCCTGCAGCACATCACAGAACAGTAGATACACAACAAGACCAATCAAACTATAACGTGGTGGAGAGCACAGATGCCATTTGTGTGTTACTCATGGCATATACAGAAATATTATAACAACTTGTTTAATGTTTAATTTAACTTTCAGCTTGAACTTAAGGGCGAACTGTTCAAATATTTTATTTATTTTTACAATAGTATGGTAAAGAAAGTTCAAATGCACAATGATATGCTAATTTGATTACATGTGTTTAAAGTGAAATCAGTTTTCGATGGATTACATGGCTTTACTATCATTCCTTCTAAACCCCCGGCAAATGTGGTTTAAGTAACCGCATTATTTGTGTTTCAATAACTAAGGTTTGAGATTTGTAGGATTAAGGCTTTTCCCCACAGCATTAGTTACTGAAAACTTATTTATTCTGTTGCCCATTCTCTTTATGGCTTTCTTAGTACAAATGAGCTGCTCTAAATAGCTACAGATTGCAAGATACAGTACCATTATAAAATTAGGATTAGGTAAAAGACCCTAGAGACTCGCGGTACAATCTGAAAAACCCCCCCACTATAATATTTTATGGTTTATTCATCTGCAGTAAACAAATTTGTTCAGAACTTCTTTGAAATACTATAATACATCAATGTACAAACAATAACGTGCACTTTTCATCTCTGCGATCCTTGGTGCATTTCTTTACAGATCTACTTAAAAACATGCAGTCGACCGTCCATTCAAAGTGTTGTGACCTGGTTAGAGCATAGAAAAAAATAGATCTCTGATAAAGTACAGACATTCAAAATGACACACATTAATTACAATACTACTGCTACCAGATTCAGAGAATATTGTAGTGACAATTTCAAGTCAGTTGTAAGTAATGCAAACTCTAAAAGCATTCAGGAACATTCAGGCAGCAGCAGTCAGTGGGCATGATGTGACAGCAGCTCATTTGTCCACCGTGAAGGACTGCAGTCCAGTGATGGCTCTGCCCAGGATTAGAGCATGGATATCATGGGTACCTACAAAAGAAAACAACAATCAATGTTCAGTGACATGTAGTGCATGGGAAAAATGTATTAGTGTACATGCACAATTGAGTTTAGCTTAGCAATAGCATATCAAATAATATGAAAAATGCTCTAATGCAACTTTAGTGTTTCCCCTACGTTTTCAAGGGTGGGGGGGGGGGTTTGATTCCATAATTTCTATTCATTTTTTTTATTTATTAAAACATATTTTTTTAATGACATTTTTTAAATACAAAAGCATGTCTAATTCATTAAAAACAAGGAACCTAATAATTTAATGTCAATTTATTTAATACAAGTTTAACAAATATTACATGTTTAGGGCCCCATCAAATCTTTTATTTTTTCCCCAATCTTGTTTAATTATTTGAAAGCATAAAAACATTTATTCTTACAGTAGCCCTATAATTGTTTCCCTTTAGGAATTCTGTGTTGTGTATTTATACACATTTTAAAGGCATAAAACATTCGTTGAATTTAACCTGAATTAATCTCATATAATGGCAGGGAAAACACATCCTTTAAAAACATCCATTGTTTTGTAATCGCTTTCTTTTAAAGCTCAAAGCCTTAGAAAACTCCCGCCTGTGTGGTGACCAGGATCAGGAGGTTCGAAGCAGGGATTACAGATAAGAGCAGGCATTACAGGGAAACCTATCGCTTTATTCACGACTCCTTCAGTGTCTCTGACCTTCATACGTGTTGACGGATTCCAGGTTCATGACGTGACGAATGATGTGATACTCGTCGGCGATGCCGTTTCCTCCCAGCATGTCTCGGGCCTGTCTAGCGATATCCAGGGCTTTACCGCAGGAGTTCCTCTTCAGCATAGAGATCACCTCTGGAGCCGCTCTGTCAATGTAGTTCAGAGAGTAAAGACTGTTAGTTTGAAAATGATCCATTAGGGGTTTATTTTTATTCATTTAAACAATTTCAATAATTAAACAGCACATTAATGATGCGTATTTTACATAGGAAATGGTTCAGCGTTTTCCTTATACTGGTTTTCTATGTGAAACCACTTAACTTTGCACGTTCTGTTTATATTCTGGCTTTCATCTTCTAGCCTGTACAAAATATGCATATACAATAAGGTGTTTACTGAATTTTACCTTTTAATATGTGTTTTACTACATTACTACTTAATGTATACTGCTTAAAAGTAACTGGCGCCAGAGGGGCGTTCCTATAAGGGAGAGGTAACATGAAAACTATCAACTGCACCAAATATGTCTTTTTCATTCCTGCATCCTCACAAAAATAACATCCAAATCTATAAATCCGGTCCAAAAGTCAGCAGCATGAAGATGAACCTCACGTTTTCTCATCTATCAGTCGGCCCAGTTGAAGACACGACTGCAGGCCGATGGTGATCTCGGTTAACATGTCTGCCATTTTCTTCTGGATCAGCTGGTTTCTGGCTAGAGGAACCCCAAACTGGATTCTAATGGGGACATTTCAGATTATGTTGAATGGTGAAAAACAACATCTGCAAGAACCATAGAGAAGTTCACCACAAGGACAGTCAATATTGGCAAGCGATAAACAAAGCAGCAACCAAATATGCATTCACATTTATGTATTGAAATTCTTAGATAACAGATGTGTTCTGACCTGTCCAGTGTGTACTGTCGCGCAGCGTGGAAACAAAACTCAGCGGCTCCCAGAGCTCCCCAAGCAATGCCATAGCGAGCATTATTCAGACACCCGAACGGACCCTGGTAAATGAAGAAGAAAATGTCACGAGTACATTAGCATTAAAAAACCTGTAAAATACATTGACAAGGGGTCAGTAAAGTTTGGAACTGAAAAATAATATCAGCTGAAGAATGTCAAAACGCAACATATATTTTACATTTTTTTACATTTGTATCATGGTTCTGGTTTCTGTGAGCTAGTCATCATTATCTAGCACTGCTTTAATTTATACACCTACTAATAATAAAGCCAATAAACCCCGAGCCAGTGTTTGTCATTGGTGTCTCATGCAGTGTCTCTCACTCACCGCCAGTCCTGAGACTTTGGGCAGCAGGTTTTCCTCTGGCACTTCCACCTCGTCCATGATGATCATGCCGGTGGCTGAAGCTCGCAGCGAGAACTTGCCTTCGATCTTAGGAGTGGACAGACCCTTCATGCCACGCTCCAAGATGAAGCCGCGCACCTTGCCGTCCTCGCACTTGGCCCAAACCACGCAGATGTCAGCCACCGGTGAGTTCGTAATCCTGCGTGAGAGATGAAGGCGAGTGTAAGATGATAGACGGTACTCTTCATGTCACTTGTGTCATCTACTATATAAATCATGTCTCAGAAACTTCACAACCGTGTATCTAGTGAATGCAGTCTGTAAGTTTAAAGGCTCATGGCACCACCATGTGGACACAGTTTGTAAATGCCAGAGCTTGTTACTTAGTACATAGTTCATCCATGCATTTGTGAACTTTACCGTATTCATAAAGCGCTGTGCTGAACCTACCAAGTCTTGGAGCCGGTGAGGGTGAAGGTGCGACTGGACGGGTTGTACTTGGCCCTGGTCTCCATGCTGCCCGGGTCACTGCCGTGATTTGGTTCTGTCAGTCCGAAACAACCTAGCATCTCTCCTCGTGCTGCACAGCACATAGACAACAGTGGGTGAACCTTATGAACAATCCTTGAAGCCCAACATCAACAGATAAAGAATATGAACTGTTAAGAGCATATTTTCTGAATGACTGGCTCACCCAGTCTAGGCAGGTATTTCTCCTTCTGCTCCTCAGTGCCGTAAGCATTGATGGGGTGCATGACCAGCGAGGACTGCACACTCATGACCGAGCGATAGCCGCTGTCCACTCGCTCCACCTCACGGGCGATGAGACCGTACGCCACATAACTTGTGCCGGCGCAGCCGTAACCTTGATAGGGTCGTGTGCATGAGTCAAAGAGCGTTAAAGAAACATACTGTATAGATGGTTACACTTTAAACAAGCGATCAGCTCGGCATTTCCTGGCTAGGTATTAGATGACAGAAGGGTATATTTACAATCTGATATATAGCCGCCTTAATTATAGAAAAAAGTGATTATAATGCATTACAAGTGACCAAAACTTGTAGCAGATGTACTGTAGAGACTGGTTTGTGTGGAGCAGCATTCAATATGAACTGAGCTTTTCTATAACACTGAAAACACAGACATAAAATGTTCATTTTTGGGTGAACTATGCCTTTAACCATGCAGACGTACTGATACGGGACTGATATGTTGTGCGTACCTTTAATGGTGGGTCCCAAAACACCAAGTTCTCCCATCTCTGACACAATCTCACGATGAAACACTAGTGGAGAACAAGGGGCAGTTAGTTTAAAAATGCTGTAAGTAAGTGGAAACTAAGCACCTACACAAACCGTAGCCCATTTTAGAAGTCATATTGTAAACCATAAATGTATGCACACCTTCATTTCTGTTGGCCATCAGGATGCGTGGCATGAGTTTCTCCTGGCAGTAGGTGCGGAAGGAGTCTCGAATCATGATCTCCTCCTCTGTCAGGAGACCCTCCAGGTCCAGAGCATCGCCCCAATTAAACTGCACTTTAGCTGAAGTGTATATGACGTGTTATAAACAGACATACATGTTAGTGATTACCATGTCTTCACAAGTTATAGCATAAGCAATAGTGCAAATGAAGTAAACATACGTGTTTTCACTGGCTTCTTTTGACCAGACTTCTCGGCATCTGATAGAATAATAGAATTAAACACACACTTGTGCATCTTTACATGTACATGTGAATATATATATAAGATGTATATAACACAAACTGCTGTTCTGACCCAGTGGAGAAGATGCAGCCGTTTTCTGTGATCTGGAAGCTGTAAAGAGGACACATCTCTGGCTGTTCACAAGCAGACGACTCACACTCCTTAATGCCATGATGAAGCGAGCCTCTGAAAAAAATAATAATGCACGTCACAGAGCTTGAAAGCATGCATGTAACAAAACAGACAACAATGCCTTAAACATGTCCCTGCTTCATTACTAATAAACCTTAATTCTACCAACTACACAACATGACCGCCCACCAGAGCAGCAGAATACATATTATGAAATTATGGCAAACTATGTTTTAGTAACTAGTTAAAACACTAGTTAGGAGAAGATATTCAAGGTATCAGCGCTGTTTTAAAAGATAGATTTGGTAATGTTTCAGTCACTGTAAACAAATCCTCAAGCGGATAACCTGTATAAACATTAAAGCGTCACAGTTCTTGGCGACAAGTCAAATGACCCCAAAATCCTCCAGATAATAATGGACTTCGTTTTTCTGTCATATAAACATATAAGAACTCCACGTACCTGTTAATAAGACGAATTGTTGAAACACGGGCTTCTGGCGTACAGCGCAAAGGACGATAGACAGGTGGGATTTTTACAGATTTGACAGCGCGTGGAGGGCGGAAGAGGAACATGAATGCGTGAGAGATGGACAGACCAGGGCGCCATTTTGAGTGTGGCACCTAACTTTTCAATGAAATTAATTGGCTGTGACATAGTAACCCGTAAAATGACTATTCTAATGACTGATGTCAGAGCTTCTCTATTAACGACGACTAAGCGCCACACGGTGTTGCCACGTGGTTTATACTTTTTAGTGAACTTTTATTCCATACATTATGTGGCAATTCCAAAGGCATAATGGTTTTAATACTGTATTTTCTAGCCCCCTTCTCTAAACTTATAGCTACTCCCTACACAGTTTCTCATGGGGACCTAAATGTCCCCCTAAAGTGAAAATGTAGGCCCACCTGTATGACTATACTTATGGGGACATTTAGTCCACATAACAACATAGAAAATACTAGTAATACACTTCGTCAAATGTGTGCGTGTATGTCATGGTAGGTAGTAGGCTACTACTCACAAAATGTCAGTAAATTATTCTTAATTTATTTATTCTACCTAATTACTAGCCTAAAATCTTAGTGTGTTCATTAACATAAATCAAAAGGCATATATTATAATTTAAAGTCTAAATAAATAGTTATGGATCCTTATATCTTCACTTGCAAGTTGTGTATGTTGTGTTCGTATGCTTATGTTTTTTTTTGTTAATTTATAATATATTTACATAATCATTTTATAATCATTAGTGATTCATATGATTTATTATTTGATAGTTTGTATTATTTCAAGTATTTTTATTGTTTATTCATTTGTTTATTATGTTTCTATATTTCAAAGTAATTTTTCCTTGCTCATGTCTTTTCATTGTTGTTCAATCTCATGCTTGTGGGGATTCTTCAGCTGTCTTGTCTATATGAATAGAGCTAGATTAGGGGAAAAGGCTACGGAAGCCCAAGGTTTATGGGATGTTGCTGTGAAGCAGTTTTGGTATAACCGTACATGTTGAATGTGTGCTGGTCAGATGAAGTGTGAACACTGAGACATACACAACTAAGATTGTTCAATAAACTCTGTTACTTTTTACCATCATCACTTCTTCTCCTGCTTCTGCTCTTTCTCAGTCAACGTTGACTGACAGTCATATCAATAGTGATATGAAATCATTAAAAAAAGAGAAACGATTGAATGGTTCATTTAAACAAAAAGACTCATGCTCATGTTTCATTGATAGTTCGACCTTTCCTTTAAATCTGGCCTGTTGTCCATTTAGATGCAGGTGTATTCCAGTTAAAATCTAGCGCCCACTTTGAAGACCTAATTTCCTACCCTTACAAAAACATCAGAGGGATACAAACTCTTCTATGATTGCATGCAAAGCTGTAAAAGAGAATAACACAACACAATAAAACGGAACATTAAACACTCTGAATACACACCGTTTATATGATAATTTTTAATCAAATTACAAATCAGGTGTCTGAGACTGCTTTTAGGTTGGTGTGAACCCATGGTGGTCCAGTGAGGTCTCTAAAGGAGAATGAGAGTGGTCCCTTACGGGTCACACGTGTCTCTTCACCCCTCCATGGACAAGCTAAAGCCTAATTCTAGTCCCCATGATGGAGGCTCTCTCATCTCCCACTCACAGCAGGTGCTGATGTTCTCCACGCTCAACCTAAGACCAGAAACAGTCCCAGTCCATGTCCAGAGCCAATCTGTATAAGCTGGTGTAGAAGTCTGGAAATTGGTCGAACACCTCTTTATTGATTTTTATCCTGGAAACAAAACACATAGACATATTAATTTGAGAACAGTCAAGAATTAAATGTAATACACTGGGGCATTTGTCTGCTGCGTGTATTTATAGTCTTTTGACCAGAACAAGTTAGAATTAACAATTATGTACATTATTTGAGGAATCTCTTGTAATTCACTAAATTAAAATGAAATCTTAATTTAAAAAAAAACAAAAAACTTTCAACAATTAAGTCATATTTTAGGTCATTTAGCATTATGCTGGACTCAGTATTTTTTTAAATAGCTTCAAACTTCCAAGGACAAGAACAAAAAATCAGTGAGCTCTGTATCAAATGTAATTATTATTTGTATGTCTTACACATGTGACCATTTGTTTCGGTAAGTGCGCAGAAGGCCAATTAAGTTCTCTTGAGAATTCTCTGCAATAGGTTTCAGTTGATCAGAAAGCTGCAAATAAAATGAAAGGGAACATAGATGACTTGGCATACTACTGGACCAAATATTTGATAAATTACAGTAATGCAGGAAAAGCTGATATTCTGTTTTTGTGAGTTCTGTTGTTGGATATCTCCACCCACCACTGATTTCCAGTTGTTGAATGTTTTGCCTTGTGTATAAATGTCTGAATATTCACAAAGCCTAGAAAGCTCTACGAATTTTTGGTTCTGGACTTCTTCGGTCTTCCCAAGCATTGAAAGGATTTTTGCTCTCCTAAAGAAAAGAGCACATCAAGCCAAACACACACATTAAGCAATGGCAAAAACAAACAAACGAAACAAATTTTAAACAAATTAAAATGTTCCCTCTTCACAAATACATTTCTTTTCCTTTCTTGCAGACCGTTTCAAATGCTTCTATTGCTGTTAGTCCTTCTTCATCTTTCCTTTTATTAACAGCTTTAAGAATATCAATATAGTTCTGGACTTCAGGTCGATCGCCCACTTTCTTTATCACCTCCTCTTTTCTGAATGAACAAATAAAACAAAGAGCAAGTCGCCTAGGTTTATAGGAGCGTATTTTCCATAAATGCATATCCAATATTTATCATATATTTACAGTGCCCTCCACTAATATTGGCACTCTTGGTAAATTTGAGCAAAGGTGGCTGTGAAAATAAATCTGCATTGTTTATCCTTTAGATCTTTCATTTAAAAAAAAAAAAAAAAAAAAAAAATCACAAAATTCTAACCAGTCAAAACGGGGAGAAACACTCATGATGAAATAAAAGTTTTTCTCCAATACATGGTGGCCACAATTATTGGCACCCAGTCATTGCTACGTCCTTTTCCCAAGGTCAACAGCTCTGAGTTTTCTCCTGTAACGCCTGAAGAGTTTGGAGAACACCTGATAAGAGAAAAGAGACCATTCCTTCATCC
>JAUCMU010000063.1:2801331-2829905 GCA_032275025.1 Enteromius treurensis | reverse complement strand
AAAATAAAAATATATATATGTAATAAATATATAATAAAAATATATATATATATATATATATAAAATAAATATTTTAAAAGAATACAGATACTTTTGAATGAAAGTCTGTCAGTACAACTATTAAAACAAAATTAATTAAATTGAGATCATTTTAAATAAAAAATAATAAAAAATTGGTTTACAGATAAATATATCTGTTTTATTGCATTGCAATTGTGAAATAGATGTATATGGAAATCTAATAATCTAAACAGTTCTTTAAATATAGTATTGTATTTAATACATTGCCACAATCACACCATAACTAGTCCTTAATGGTTCTGATCAGTTTCCTCTCCACATCCAGTGAACCCGTTTATAAGGTTTTCAATGAAACCGTTTGTTCATATGCTAGACAGACCTGCAACCCCGAGGTGCGTAAATATATATTTGTGTGTTAAAATATTACACTCTGTATTATACACATGATACACTACATTTTTACTGTGACTGTGTAGTACAGTCCCAAAGTGAATGATCCCTATTACTTTTCCAGAACTTCACTCTCTCTGCTGTAAAGACAGAATGTCCGCGGTCCGAGTGTCTGTTTGCGTTCTATGGCGGGGAAACGCCATATCACAAATACTTGATCCTCCTTCAGTTCTACAACGTCTTCCTGTTCTTCTGGTGTGCCAACTTTGTCACTGCTCTGGGTCAGATGACTCTGGCGGGGGCGTTTGCATCCTACTACTGGGCCCCTAATAAACCAAATGATATGCCTGCATTCCCGCTGTGTGCCTCTCTGGGCAGATCCCTCAGGTATGGCTTTAGAAAAATATGTTTGCAATATGCATGTTAGCAAAGTGTGTCCTTCAGGCCCCAAGCACGATTTAGTTGATGCATTTTGCACACGCACAGATATCACACGGGCTCTCTGGCGTTCGGTTCTCTCATCCTCGCCATCGTTCAGGTTATCAGGGTTCTGCTGGAGTATATTGACCACAAACTCAAGGGTAAGACAAAACTTTATCTAATTGGTTAATTACTGCAATGTGTTATTGAATGTGTGCATGTGATGTGATAACCTGCTTAATGTACAGTTAGCTGGACACTTTTAGGGTGATTCGAAAGCCTGGAGCTTCCTGACGATACATTTTTCTGTGTGAACTCTTTTTTTTGCTTTCTTTTGGTCCCACAGGAGCAGAGAATAAATTTGCTAAGTTCTTGTTGTGCTGTTTGAAATGCTGCTTCTGGTGCCTAGAGAAGTTCATCAAGTTCATAAACAGGAACGCTTACATTATGGTGCGTGTTCTTCCATTGCAACTTAAAGGAACAGGTCACCAAAAATAAAGTTGCATGAAATGTAGCATTACATCACTTGCTCACCAATGAATGGCAGTGAATGGGTGCTGTCAGAATAAGGGATAAAACAGCTGATATAATCCTCACAATGGTTCACTAATAATCCACACCACTCCAGTCCATTAATTAATGTCTTTTAAAGAGAGAAGCTGCATGTTTGTAAAAATCAAATCCATCATTAAGGCTTTTTTAACTTGAAGCCATTGCTTCCAGCGTCTAGTCCATAGTCCAAGTTACCTGACCAGAAAAAGTGTCAACTGTTGTTTTCCCGCACCAAAATCCAGCCACATATTTGTTTCACTTTTTGTTTACACTTGTAAACAGTGCTTGATCTGTGAATATTTCTCTCCCAGTTCAGATGACTTTATCAACTGAGGAAAGTCATTTTATAGATACAGGACCATTGTTAACACTTTACTTGAATGGGGTGTGCATAAGACTGACAAGACACCTTCATAATCATAACATGATATACATCATGAATATGAAGGAGGTTTAGTGCATGTTTATGACAGCTGTTATGATGTCATTCGCTCAGTTATGTCATTTTTTAATGCAATGACATTGATTGAGATGCCTTTTTTTTGTGACAACAGTTTTTGTGACAACTGAACTTGACATAAACCAATACTTCATAACCTGTCAGTGTCTATATCATGCAAGTAGGGCTCGCTGCAGTCCACTAGATCCAGGGGGGCGTGGTTGGATCCACATTTAGGGGGTGGAGATGGGTAGGTTTAGGTATATGAAAGGTGGGGGAAGTTGGGTCTGGATCGAACCACGCCCCCCTGGATCTTGTTAAATTTGTCATTGAAATTTCATTAAGGACAGAATATTTAGTGTATTTATTTGATATTGTATAAGTAATGTCAAGTTGTCATGATATATACTTCATAAGTGGTTTATCACGTCATAACAAAGGCATCTCAAACAATAGAATTAAGAATGCCGAATGACCTTTAATAAAAAGGCTCCTTCATATTCATAATGTATTTCATGTCATGATTATGAAAGTGTCTAGTCAGTCTTGTGCACACCCCTTCAAGTACAGTGTTACCGCACCATTTTATCCAGAAGCATCAAAAAAATTATATTGATGGGTTTGTTTCTTACAAGCATAGCTTTTCACAATACATTATTTTCCCCTGATGGCTCCACATGTGACTGTATATAATCTATAAATCGTAATAGCATCTCTATATGCAATCTTTGCTGAATTTCTTTTTCTGGCGCAGGTGGCCATATACGGTAAAAACTTCTGCCGATCAGCACATGATGCCTTCTTCCTCCTCATGAGAAATGTAATTAGGTGGGTGACATCTTCAAGCCGAAGCATTAAGGGAATTAGAACTGAGCGCAAGATTTTAACATTTCCATCGACAGTGCAAGTGAAACCAAGAAAGATAATGCTGATAACAGCAAAGATGTGCATGCGTTTGAACATAGACCAATAATTCAAGAAGATGCTCACTAGGTTTAGTAAGCTGGTGTTAGCTGACTGAGTTTGACAGATGTTTTCACTCATCACAGGGTGGTAGTGCTGGATAAAGTCACTGATTTCCTCTTATTCCTTGGAAAACTCCTTATCGTGGGGCTTGTGGGTAAGTTTCAAGTTCAGACCGGTTATATGAACTGAACTGAACTGAACATTAGCTTATTTACTTTTGACAAGGTTGAACTACATTTTAATGGAAGACATCAAGTGGCTTTCTCACTCGCCCTTTTTTTCCCCAGGCATCTTCGCTTTCTTCTTCTTCTCAGGACATACGGACGCGTTTAAGGGTGCTGCACCCAGTCTCCATTACTACTGGGTTCCTATTTTGGTGAGTGATCAAGTGGGACTATAGATGAAAAAAGGAACAATATTCTAATTAACTTATCCGTCTAAACCGTAATGTTCAAATAATGGCCATGCTAGAAAATAAAAAAACTTTCTCAGCCAGTGAGTAGAGTTTAGATTTTTTTTAAAGAAGCCTCCTATGTTCACCAAGGTTGCATTTATTTGTTTACAAAGCTCAGTAATACTGTGAAATATTATTATATTTTTAAAAAAATATGGTAATAGTTTTCTATCTTTTAAAATGTAATTAATTCATGCGATGCAAAGCGGTATTTTCAGCATCGTTTCTCCAGTCTTTAGTGTCACATGATCAGAAATCATCTGCATTCTTTATTGAACAAAAATTAAATAAAATAAAAGCTGAATATGTATGTCTGTGTTTTTTCTCCAGACCGTGTTGGTGGGCACCTACCTCATTGCCCATGGGTTTTTCAGCGTTTACGCCATGTGTGTGGACACGCTCTTCCTCTGCTTCTGTGAGTACTTGCCATTAATAAATGTTTTAACTTCCGTAGTATGAGTATAATAAACATCAAGGTCCACTCTGGAAGGTAAAACAATCAGTCACCAAATCACCAAAATATGTGATCCTTTAAAAAAATGTTTTAGTGCTGCGTTTAGGGAAATATTGCCACAGTTTAGGACGTAGCCTCGTGTCACTAATGACCCGACTGACTCTTCATTGCGCATGGCAGTGCATGTAGCTCAGTTTTAACCTCTCATGGAGGATTTATTCTGCGCTGCAGTTATATATTCTGGTATGAGGTGTTTCTAATCTGTCTATGGTACCTGCTTAACTGAGCTGTGTCATTTCAATGGGACTGAAATGCTTTTCTGTCTTTCATCTCATAATAACCTGATTCTCTCTTTTTCTCTTTCTCTTTTTATGGCTGTTCCCGCTCTTTCCCCCCCCTCATCTGTCCTCCCTTGGGTTTTCTATTCAACATCTGTTCCTCACAAACCTAATTTCACATTTATCACACCTACACGATTCTTTGCTTGTTCCCTCTGATGTCTTTACATTACTAAACATCACTAACACCACACGAAGGTGAAGACCTAGAGCGCAATGACGGCTCTGCAGCACGGCCGTATTACATGACCACAGAGCTGCGCGACATCCTGATGAAGGACGTGGATGAGGCTCGGACGCCTGCTTCACGAGACGAGACGATCCAGCTGACGGCTCCCGACGAAACAGTGGAAAACTGATGGAAATTCGTAATTATATGTGGAAATAGAAATGCATTTAGTGCAATTTTAGAGACTGAATTGCCACAAGGTTCAGTCATACCTGCGGTTCATTGAGTTGTCTATCATTCAAAAGGGAATAAATAGACAGTCAGGGAAAATGATCTTGAGGATAAGATGAAGATGCATTCACAAGCTATTTTCTTTAATAATGTGAAGTTATCCAAGGATAAAAAATCATAAAAATGGTTAACACTTCATGATAAGGTTACATTGGTTAGCTTACGTACAGCTGCAGTCCATACGTTTAGCCACTTTATCACCATCTCTGTTTGAAAACGTGTAATTGCAGCTGTTTGCGCAATTACTTTCAACGTGTGAAACCATTGTGGTGTGGTGACTGTATTTCAGAATATATGTCCTAGAATATATGAGCCAAATAAGTAAGAAGTAATTTAACGACACAGTCTCACGACCAATTTGTACGAGGTGCCAAATTTGTACAATTTGTCTAAAACTATGTAATGGGTAGGGGTTTAGGGGCGGGGTTAAGTTTAGGTCATTCGTACAAATCCATATGAATTGGCATCTTGTAAAATTACGTACAATTCGCCATACAAATTCGTACAATTTAGCTACCTCGTAAAATATGTACGAATTGCCGTGAGATCAGTTTGGTCTGCCACATTTGTTTCGACCAAGCGACAAACCTCCCGGTGTCCCTCTAAAACTGCAATTCATCGACTGGCCACTAGAGGCTGGCTCCAAAAGGGAGTCTGTTCCATAGACTCGCTATGTATTTACAGCAGAAAAAACGTTTTCAGCCTGGTACAAAAAGTGGTTTTGGCCTATACCGCTAATTTCGCTGTGAGGGGGGCGAATTTTCTTATTACTCATTCGTTTTAAATTATATTACGCCTTCACTATCTGAATAATTAAGGGCATGGCAACTTGAGTGACAGGTGGATTGCCGCTGCTATCATCACTGTCAAGCTAAGTGGGTGTGGTTTAATCAACCAGCTCCCGCCTCTTTGCCCATTTTCGATTACCCGAGAGTGACGCAAGAGAGCTCCGCCCACTTTGAGCTTCAAAAACGCTCTTCATAAATCTACGGGTGACATCACAGACACTACGTCCATGTTTTTATACAGATCTATGGTTCTGACCAATTTCGAATTTCGTATTATGAAATGCTTTTAACCCGAACAGCAAACTGCTCCCTTCGAACTAGTTTTCTTTAAAATACAAATGCCAGGCCATCTGCCATCAGATGCCCATTTAAAACCATTTAATTTCATTCACATGTGTTTCATATAACCCTGCCCGGGTTACAACGCCACGGCGTCAGAATTATAAAATCAATTATTCCAGCTGCTGTAAAGAAAAGACTAAATGTTGCACCCCCTGCAGGATCCTAAAGCTATAGCCCACCAGGGTTTCTCTGTTTACAGATAGTAAGATAGAGGTAAACATAGAGACAGTGCAAAGCTTGGATTTCCCAGACAAACCTACCCATACCCAGGAACCTTATTGTGAAGTGTTACTTTTAAAACCATACCTAGCATGATGAAAAGTGTCTTTATGTATGTTCCAATTATGCACAGTATGAATGTGTATTAAGAAAGCGAGCAGATAAGGTCAGTGTTGATTTTCGTGCTCATTTTTGTTTAGAGTGCCTTCTGCTGTGCATGTTCATCTGCTCGGCAGCACAGTTTTTACACATCAGTTGGCTATTTTATGTGTACGAGTGTAATTTTTTTGATTTGGTGTTGTAGTTGCCTGTGCTGTCAGATGAACAATGCATTTTGTCCTTTTTGACTGTACTGTGTTTTGCTGCTGTTTCATTCGGTAATAGACAAACATCTTAAATTAAGGGCAAGAGCAACGTTGTTGTCGCCCTTAATTTAAGTGTCATGCAGCTGATGTTTTTGCTGCGTTTCCTCCGGTTTGTAAACCCTCTCCTTAATGCACTTTAAGGTTGTCTTTTTCTGGTAGCAATTTGCAACCTACATACTTTGGAAAAGCACCTTGTTGCCTTCCTGGGAAGCCTTTAACTTTGTCTGCTGTCTTTTCCACTATCCTTTAGGTGGTTTGCTACTTAACATGTCAGTCTTTGTTTATTTTATATTAAATGTAATAAATATTATGCAAAAAGGTGCGTTTGTTATTTAGGTCTGACTCTATTCTGCGTGAGGTGTTTGTTGAGCGCATGCATGCCTCTTTCCTCTTCTCTAGTGTGCGATAGCTAAAGGTAATCCATGGGTTGATTTGTTCCTCAACATCTCTTCTCACGTTCATTTATCACAGTGGAGGACCTGGAGAGGAACGACGGCAGCCCAGAACGACCCTATCTGATGTCTGAGAACCTTCTCAATGTTTTGAAGAAGAAGAACCAGGCTAACTAGTCCTCACTGACGGTCGGTCAGGGTTATAAACATGTGCCTCAGCGGTGCTTGAGATGGAAGTGCCTGTAGTCATTTTCATTGCCGTATTTTTCATGCCTCGTGCTAATTATGAAACGCATCAAAGTGCTTGGCCTCAGTATCTCAGGCTTATGTTAGGATTTAAAAAGTGGAAACTTGAGAATGAGGTTAAATACACCTCTGTTTTTTTTTTTCCCAGAGGTTTTAGGTTTATTTAAACGTCCAAAAAGCTTTTGCCAAATGTTTTAATCAGCAGGCCTGCTTTGAAGAATAACTGACACGTCTTAGCCTAGTTGTTTTGTCGTAGTCTTTATATTTATGGTTTTTATATAAAACACTGTGCTGTATGACAAGATTGCAAATTGGATCGTAAACAATGTTTCTATATTTTCCTTTGGTTTTATCCGTTTATTTCCAGATTATGGCTCTGTGTCTGTTATAAGAAGTGCCTTTATGTAGTCAATGGTTAAAACCGTTCAAGACTTTATTCTGTGTTTTGTTACAAGTTGGTACACCTCGATAAATAGTAAATAAAGAATTTTTTCTACAATACTGAAATTGGTGTAAATATTTTTTGTAAGAGAGGAGATCAGCGATGATTTTCGCTCTTAAATATTAAAACAAGAATAAGGTTTCACATTTGATGTGAAGCAGGGATGCTGGTCTAGGACTAGCACATGATAGGCTTAAACCAGCATCCCAGCTTCAAAACTTTTTTTTTTCAGCAGTTTTTGTTAACTGATCATGCGAGAGACTCACAGCTGGCTGCAGACTGGTATTTCGAATCAGAATATTTTAATTTAATATTGCATTCCTAAACGCCCAGGTTGGTAGCGCAAAACTTCATACATTTTTAATCTACTGTAGATACTAAGATAAAACGTTCACATTTTCAGTCTGCCTCAAGGTGGCGCTGTTGACCAAATATACAGAAGTCAATACTTTTGAAGAAGCTCTAAAGTTTTCTCTTGATCTGAGTATAGTTGATCAAATATTTTACTTTCGCGTTTTTCATAGGGCTAAATAATCTTTTCATGATTACTTCATAACACTACAGTTTCTTTGTCCCGTTGTCAGTTTCAGGACATTCTTCCATATAACCGACTGTACATGGTGTAAAAATGCTATAAATACAAAGTAGTTTAAAATGTACGGTGACGTAGTATACAGACAGTCTTTAAATCTGTGTTGATGAAGAAACAAACTCTACATCTTGGATGAAGTGAGGGTGAGTAGGCTACATTTTTCTGCAAGTGTAGCACTCTGGCGGTATTTTTTAAGTCTTTAAATTTTGTACATAATTTTTTCCTTTATTGTCTGTACAAAGGACAGAAATTCATACTGACTCTGCCCAGGGACGGATTACGGAACGGGCCAGTGGGGCCGCTGCCCAGGGGCCCTTGAGGTGCAGGGAGCCCCTTGCCCAAAACCAGGGTGCAAGTTGCTTGCGTAAGAGCATTTTTGTCCGCCAGTTGTCAGAAGGATTTGCTCAGGGGAGACGCAAAGGTTGCTCCAACGTTGTGGAAAGGTTTTGCACAGGAGGCAGTGCAAACATTGTCCCAACGTTGTGTGCAGGGGCCAAAGGAAATATTTCGCCCAGAATACATACAATAAACAATATCCAGCTAATCACCGTATGCACACTGACCCACAAAGTATACCTCACTTAAGAATAGATTTTATTGTTTCTTATTCATATGTAAAAAAAATTCATGTCTGTTATTCATGTTATTTTATTTGTATGTTAACAAAAGATTAACTCTATATAGAAATGTTAATATAGGGTGAGCTATAATTCGCTATGTTTTATAGTTTGTAAGATATCTTGAACTCAAAACAGTCGAATATCAGAAAAGCAGTGAAATACAGCCTCACAATCCAATAGGGAGGTTTTGTTTCTCGTGTTTTAAATGTTGAAGGATGTCTTGAACTCTTATGCTTGTCTAATGATTATGTCTAACCAGGAAATAAAAAAAGCGTTTCCTGATGTTCTACATTATTAAAATACGAAATCTCATTCCCATAAGTTCTGTTGTGCTACAAATAACCATGGTGTTAAAACAAGCCGTCTTGGGTAACACTGTTTTGAAAGTGCCAGAAGTCCCTCAACAATACATGAGCACAGCTCCCATAGTGACGTGTGAATGCTTCTCCATGATAGCCACATCTCCAGGGGCTGATGTCTTCCTGTTACAGCCAAACCCTGTTTTATAGGAGCTCATAGGGTTTCAAGTTATTGTTTATTAACCCAGGCGTTATGTGGCAAAAATGACATCATATTAGGGTAGGATTTGCGGCCTTATAGCTTGTCCTATTATTTTCTGAGTACCAGCCATGTCCTAATCTACTTTAACATCATTTTGCTTCTGAGATATTTTGAGATTGGAAAATATATTCATTTGTAGCTAATGAAGCACGTGTGTCTCTATCACTGAGTAAAATATTGTTTGGCAAGTAGCGGCCAGATCAGATGATCCTCAGTGACGGCAGTAAACACGTCACACCAGTCCCAGAGGATACACACTGAGCTCTTCACTTCCGTTGTGCACCAACCAGAAAAGCCCTTGCCTCAGGCGCTTCAACTCTAGCCCTGAAGATTGTGAGGATATATAAGTGATATTTCAAATATAAGATTTACTGTAAGGGTCTTAATACACAGAGTACAAATCAAAGTGTGTATACATTTCATTTGCATTTTATAGACGCATCTAAATTAAAATGTTATATAAAATTGAACTAATATAGCAACAATTGATGCATTTCATGAAAAGTAGCCTCGGTCAATATCACAATATTAGCGTTTAATTATGGCATTGACAGTAAATACAAACTTTATCTAAATACATCTTTATATATTAATATGTAAATACTATAACACTAGGCTACTTGTACCATTTCCCCAATTATATATATATATATATATATATATATATATTGGAAAATATATTAATTTGTAGCTAATGAAGCATGTAATGCATTATGGTCTACTGAAATAACAAACAATATTACAAAAATAGTATAATATTTGGATATTTATAAAAGTAGCCTTTAAAAAAAAAAAAAAACTTTTCTTTGAGATAAAAGTTACTCACGTTTAATAATAATAATAATAATTATATATATATATATATATATTAGTATCGACTTTTTTGTGTTTTTCTGAAGAGGGAGCCTTTAGATCAGAATCTATTAAGGTTATTTCTTACTGCATTTTACATTTACAGAGGAAGTTCTGTAGACTTCACTAAGAAAGTCGCTTCAGTCATTAAATGATTCTCATATTGAATAAAGTGCCAGTTTTGTATCTGTCGTCGCTCACAGTGTAAATGGTGAGAGGCTTGCTTCTTGAACACCTCCCACTTTATGATGCCTTATGAGCGCAGGTGAAACACACATTAGTGCGATCTGTCCGCCTCAAAGCGACGAGATTCTGCCGTCATTTCTGATAGTTAAAGAGATTTTATAAGCTAATAATCTTTTAATTTTATCTGTATGATAATCGCTTATTATTCAAAAAAGTTTTTTTATATGCAACTGTGACAGCGTCGTGGCTTCAAGGTTATATGGAGTCAAAATGATTGTTTTCTAGCGAGATGCTTTTATTTTCTAATAGACAATTACGTTTCCCGGCTTTTATGATTATTTATGAGGATGGGACGGATTATATGATAAAAGCATCCTCGTAGAAATGGGAAAATGGGAGTTGACAATGGTAAGACGCTGCATTATTTAATTATAATCTTTTATGTATGCTTTTGAGTGCTGAGTGTAAGTGTGTTATGTATTGAGTTGTGTTGCTGTGGACTGAATGCTCTTTAAATAGAGTAAGGCATCGTGTTGAGAAAATGCGCTGTCCCAGCAGCTGACAGATATACATCAGTGCTGACAGACGAGATCAGAGAGAAGTGCTTGACGTGACTGCGTTCAGCTACATTGTCATAAATCATAGCTTGTCGGGGCAAGTTGTCACACAGCTATATATCAGTAAGAGTTAAAAGTCCAGTTCCACAAGTGTTTTTTTCTTCTTCTAGTAGTTCATTTGGTCCAAATATATTGTCTAAAGTGCACCTGTTGTGCACAAGTGAATGTGTGCACAAGTTTGCACGTGTTTGTCAATATATTTTTGTATGTAGTCTGTGCCTGTGCTTTAAAATAAAAATAAACATACATTAAACATATCACAACACATAATCATGCTTATAATATGTTGCATAAATGTATATTAAACTTGTACATACTATAATAAGTGTAATAATATTAAGTTTGATTTTATATAGTTTTTTTTCCAAGCTCAAGCAGGCTTCATGATGACAAAAGCAAAATAAAAGTGTAATTTCTTGCATAGAAGGACAATAGACATCTGCCAAGTCCAGGACGTGCGATTGCAGTTGCATATACCAAAATGCAGAATCATAAACACAATCACAAAAATAATATTAAAGCTACAGTTATAAGCAACTAATATTTAGAAACGTAAAAATATATATATATATATATATATATATATATATAAAATATACAGAGACAGAGTATAATATTCTAGATTATACTGTATTTCAGACACATTGCGATAGAACTTTTATTTGTTTTGACGCAAAACCTGTTTTCCAACTTGTTTCTGTCACATTTGTCTCATTGTGCTGACTAACTACTCAACACCAGCCAGCAGTTTGTGCCCAGCGTTGTGTGTCATGTGCCTCTATTTTGTCTGCCGTGAGATTTGGCCTGCTGAATGTGGGTAACAGACATTAACCCAAAGTACTGTAAATGAGCTAGTCAGCAGCACTTCCAGTTCAGCTTTTGTTGAACAGCTTATTTTGTTGAGAAAAAAAAACTAAATTCTCATGTACCAGTTCTGTGCTTTCCTGACAAACACACATGACTGGTTGTTGAGCCTCAGGCAGCAGACGTTATTCTTTTTCTGGTCCTTGAATAATCGCCAGTTACTCCCATGTCTCACTATCTTATGGCAGACGTCCATGACCTCGTATAATCGAGTGAAAAATGTACCGAATGTGTCTACAGGAACCATTAACATGCGGTTTAGTGGAGATATAGAGCTAAAAGGCCACTGGGTATGGGGGTGTTTTGGAGACAGGACAAGATAAAAATAATTGAAAAAGGTTTTGAGAGACAGAATAATTGTGCTTGTCATATCATGCCGCTTTAATTAGTTTTTAGTTTTATGTCTCAAGCTGAAAATACAAGATCCCAGGTGCGTGTCCTTTGAACTGAAGCGCTGCTGCTCTTGAGCTCCGAACAGCTTCTCATTAGCTGTTTGTTCACGGAAATATATAAAAAACGACGTTTCAATTTGTTTATTAATCAGGAGGGACTCATGTTACATTCAGATTGCAAGTAGCTGTAGTTATGAGGCTGTTTTAAATAGCCACTGGCTTAAAACAAGAGTTCGAACTTTGCTAGCAACCCCAAAACACCCTATAGTGACTGCTGTTTTTCTTTTTTTTCTTGTTTTCAAGCGCTTTGGGTTGGAACAGTAGTCTCTTGTTTTGCTTGCCTGTGTTTTCTCATCTTCAGCTCTCGTCTTGTTTATCCTACCTCGTCAGTAATGGGCTGTAATTGATAGTTTTGAGAGTCCCAGCAGCTCATAATAGTAGTTTAGGGTGCGCACATAACCCGCACTCAGCAGCAGGACTGATCCTGAGGTGTGCTCGTGTGGACTTGTCCTAATGTTACAGTCACATCAGCTGCTCGTCAGAATGACTGCTTTGTCCTCATGTCTGTGGTTTGCAAATCCACACTGCTTTTAGCTGACAGGCCCGTCCCCGGTGTTGTTACACAAACAGTGCATTATGGCTAGTGTTTTTGGTTAATAGTATTTGATTTAGAATAAAACTCGTCCATTTATGTTCTATGCTATGTTTTGCATTAAGGTCTTTCGTTTAACTGAAATGTTTGTAATTTGAAGATTTTAAAATGTATACAAATGTAAGATTACATTACAGTTTAGTGTTGGTAAGATTTATTTATTTATTTATTTTCATAGAAATATTTTTATTTAGCAAGTGTACATTAAATAAATTAAAAGTGATGGTAAAGACATTTTATAATGTTGCAAAATATTTCTAAATAAATGCACATTTGTACTTTTCTGTTGATCTTTTTAATGCTGAAAGAAATGTATCAAAAATATTTCGCGGCATAACTGTTTTCTATATGAATAAAAACGAGAAATGTTTATTGAGCAACAAATCAGCATTTTTTAATGATTTCTAAAGGATCATGTGACACTGAAGACTGGAGAAATGTGCTAAAATTCAGCTTATAGGTGTCATTTTAAAACATATTAAAATTGAGAACACTTATTTTAAGTTGTTATAACTATAGTATTATTAGTAGTAGTAGTAATGTTTTTAATCACTAAAGTACTATTTTTCAGTGGTACATTTTTTGACACTACAACATTATTATTATTATAAGAAGTAGTAGTGTTTTTTGTTTTTATCACTAAAGTACTATTTTCAGTAGTAATGTTTTTATCACTACAACATTATTATTAGTAGCAATGTTTTTTTAAATCACTAAAGTACTACTTTTCAGTAAGAATATTTTTATCACTACAGTATTAGTAGTAGTAATGTTTTTTATCACTAAAGCACTGTTTTCAGTAGTAATGTTTTTATCACTGCAGTATTATTATTATTAGTAGTAGTATTTTTATAATCACTAAAATAAAATTTTTCCAGTAGTAAAATATTTTATTACTGCATTATTATTATTAGTAGTAGTAGTAGTAGTATTGTTTTATTTTTATAACTAAAATACTATTTTCTGTTGTAATGTTTTTATCACTGAAGTATTAGTAGTAGTAATGCTTTTTTGTTTTAATCACTAAAGCACTGTTTTCAGTAGTAATATTTTTTTTATCACTTCAGTATTATTATTAGTAGTTGTGATGTTTTTTTTAAATTAATAAAGTACTATGTTTCAGTTATTAGTAGTAGTGTTTTTTTTATCACTAAAGCACTGTTTTCAGTAGTAATATTTTTTTATCACTTCATCAGTATTATTATTAGTAGTAGTGATGTTTTTTTAAATTAATAAAGTACTATGTTTCAGTTATTAGTAGTAGTGTTTTTTTATCACTAAAGTACTATTTTCAGTAGTAATATTTTTTTATCACTTCAGTATTATTATTGGTAGTGATGTTTTTTTTTTAAATTAATAAAGTACTATTTTTCAGTTATTAGTAGTAGTGTTCTTTTTTTTTATCACTAAAGTACTATTTTCAGTAGTAATATTTTTATCACTGCATTATTATTAGTAGTAGTAAAGTTTTTTTGTTCTTAATCACTAAAGTACTATTTTTAGTAGTATTCTTTTTATCACTAAATTACTATTTTAAGTAGTACTATTTATTTTTTATCTCTACAGCAGGGCTTCTCAGTCCTGGTCCTGGAGGTCCACTGTCCTGCAGAGTTTATCTCCAACCTTGATTAAACTCACCTGCCTGTAGCTTACAAGTAATCCTGAACATCTTAATTAGCTGGTTCAGGTGCGTTTGATTAGGGTTGGAGCTAAAATTTGCAGGACAGTGGACCTCCAGGACCAGGACTGAGAAGCCCTGCTCTACAGTATTATTAGTAGTAGTATTAATGTTTTTATCTCTAAAGTACTATTTCCAGTAGTAATGTTTTGTATCACTACACTATGAGTAGTAGTAATGTTTTTGGTATCTGTGGTGAAGGAGCCTGTTCAGGAGTGGGGCGAGGAGCATGAAGACGGGGCAGTGTTTGGGATCACCCTGCGCAGAGAACCAGTCCAGCAGTCAGCCGATCCCACAGAGGCTTTCGTTCAATACCGGACATGTAAAGTACGCAGGTTAAAATCGGCTACGCTGGACAAGTTGGTCTCTCACCTCCTGGACCCCTGCTGTCAGGAGCAGGACTACGGCAGGATACTGCTGTCCACGTATCGCACCTTCACCAGCTCCAACAAACTCATCGAGATGCTCCTCCAGAGGTGTGTGTTGTTCAGATGTGTGCACATGCAAATCTGAGTTTGTGGTGGCCAGCTGCATTTTCTTATCTCTAGTTTGTTATGTTGTTTTTTCCCAACGCCATTTAGATACATCAATGACCACTTCCTTGAACTCCGTTTCCACTGGTCACCTCTAAGGATTCATGGCTTATCAGCCTTTCTTTACGATCCTGGATAAACTCTGTGTTAATGATATATTTCAGATGTGTGATTTAACACTTGGATTGTAGAAAAAAATAATAATAATAATTTGAAGCAGTCCTGTACCAGTATTTATATAATTCTTGAACATGTCAAATGTAAAGGTGTGTCTTGGTGGTTGGATTTATAGCGTCTGTCTCATTTTACACTGTTTTGTCAAGACAAGTTTTACGACAAGACATCTTAAAATAATGAAACACAAACAGTACTGGTAATGTGTATACATAAATAGTATTTGTAAAGAACTGTACTTTTAACATTTTTCTTAATAGGGACAACCTTGCCTCTGCACTTGACAGCACCAATTACCCTAACAGGTAAACACATACTCTAATAATATGATTCTTGTCATCTTTAACCTTGAAGGTGTAGTATACCTTGATTAATCTGTCATTGTTGATTTTTCAGAGCTGATGTGTGTGTTATATATACAGTGCATACACCGTGGCTCTATGGCGCTGTGAATGTGTACAGTTTCTGTAATAGGGGTTTGAACATATGCTTCAGTGTTTGTTTCTCTTGTTTCCTGGTTCCTCGCAGCTCTTTGTGGACTGTGCTTCAGATGTGGCTGGAGGAGTACAGCGATGATTTCAGGGACGCTCCCATGCACTCGTCTCTGCGTCTCATGTGCTTACAGCTCAGAGGACACCCAGCTCTCTTGGCCCTGGCCAAGCACTATGAGGCTCTCCTCAAGAAATTCCAGGCTGAAGGTCATTGTTGGAGAATCTTTTATTTGATGTGCTCATCAGTCAGCTATTACAGGCTGCAAAAACAAATACTGTAACTCTTTTTTTTTTATGTTATCAAATGCAGTTTGATTGAGATTAATTAGAATGCACAATGAAAAACATGATTTTAAATTTTCCTGTTTTAGTTTTTTTTTTTTTTATCAAATAAATGCAGCCTTGTTGAAACATCTTTTAAAAACCTCACTGCCCCCAAGCATACTTTGTATATACCTCTTTTTTTTGCAGGTCACTTACTTAACTAGTGCTGCAGTGTAACAAATGGATGTTTGAATTCATTTTATTTGTATTTATGATTTTTTATAAAAGCACAAGTATTCTATATAATCTCCAAATGATATTCATAGATTGGATTATTTTTTGATTTGCACATCATTAAAATTTTTTATTGCTATAAAAATGTGTGTGGATTAACATTTAGCCTCTTGAATCAGTGTAGCAATGATTCATCTTTTGCGTACCCAGATGTTGTGGCAGGTGATCCATGCGATCAAGCAGAAGAATCAGCTTTGAATAAGGGGGTGAGAGACTATGAATCCGATAACCTGGCTGATTTCATGGGTTTCTCCATTACGGATGTTGGCGAACAGCTCACGCGAATGGACGCTGTGAGTGCTAGTGTTTCCTGTTTGCTTCTGTGCGACTCCTCATGATCGTATAGACTTGTAATGTCGGTGTTCCTGATGTTGTAGGAGCTGTTTATGAAGGTGGTCCCTTTCCAGTGTCTTGGCTGTGTGTGGTCTCAACGGGACAAGAAGGAGAACCTCTCACCCACTATTTGGGCCACCATCGCCCAGTTCAATGCGGTCACCAACTGGGTCATCACTTCTCTGCTTCGATCCTCGTCGTCTGTCACACAAAGAGCCAGAGTCGTTGAGAAATGGGTTCGGATTGCACAGGTTCGCTCTTTTTAGAGACAGGTGCAGGTTTAAATGATCTTCAGTGTTTGAAAGCCACTCTTCTGTGAAATTATTTAGTCTTTTTAAAGATGTTTTCAAAAATCATTTGAAAGCATTGTGTTGAAAATTGACTTTTCTTTTCACGCAGGTGTGCAGAGAGCTGAAGAACTTCTCTTCTCTTAAGGCCATATTGTCTGCCCTTCAGTTCAACCCCATCTACAGACTAAGGAAGACATGGGCTGCTGTCAGCAGGTACAAATCATACAGTATCATAGCCATTAAACAACATTTTATGATATGATGTATTTAAGCTCAGAACGATCTCAAAGAAAACGGAGCTGCTAAAGTCTGATTTTGTGGTGGTTGCGTTTTAAAATGAAATGATTCAAATCTTTATTCAAGAGAAGAAGAATTTTGAATGTCTGACAGTAATCTGTGTTGAGTACTACTTTAAGGTTAACCCTGCCTGCTTTAAATGTTTCAAAATTATTTACAGTTGAAAATATTCATTAGAAATTTAAGTAATCAAATGTAATCAGTTACACTGGTTTAATATAATAATTGAAATAATTACACTTCTTATTACATTTTAAGAAGGTTAACTTGTAATCTGTTACATTTCTAAAGTAACCTTCCCAACACTGGCTGGTATAGCTGGTTTTGTTCTCTATATCATTTTATTCATTGTATATTTATTATGTTTAAGCTCTCTGATTGTGTATCTGCAGAGAGACCATGTCTGTCTTCGAGAACCTGTGTGAAACGTTTCCAGACGAGAACTGTGTTCTGATCAGCCGAGAATTTTTTGTGGATGTAAGCTATAAACACATCAGTGCTATTTTAGTGTTATTTATATACTATCATAGTTTTTATTTGTATTTGTAAATTCTTTTAAATTAAAATTTTACATTTTCAGTTTCTATGTAATTTGTTTTATTGTTATAATGCATAGTTTTTATTTATTTATTTCAGTTTTACCTTTTAATAATTTTAGTATGTCATCTTAAAACCTATTTGATTCAGTTTGTTCATGAGGAATTCATGAGGATTTCCAGGTTTTTAATGTAATATTTGTTCTCAGCTTAATTACCTGTACACAAACTAAGATTTAGTTAAGAATAACAGCACTGGAACGTTGTGCTACCTGATGAAAAGATTGCAATAATTAATATGCCTTCAATAGACTTCGATCAGAATGTGCTGAGATTATCAGAGCAGTGGCCTGATCTCAGAGTTCACATGAAAGCACTGTTATGAATGATGAACAACAAACAAAGGGCTCAGTTCAGACTATTTTACCTAGTATTTGTTTATGCTATGCATTTTTATTATCTTGACTATGCTATTTCCCATGTATTTTAGGATGGAAGCCAAACTGACATGGGTAACACTAGTACAAAAACATCCAAGAGATGCCCTCTAACAAAGCAGATGGTTAGGACGGATGACACACCTTTTCTGTTTAATAATCAGTGTTTTTGAGTAATGCTGTACAGGTGATTAACAGCAGACTGATTTCTTACAGAGCTCAGCTGGAGGCACGGTTCCATATCTGGGGACATACCTTTCAGTGCTGACCATGATGGACACTGCCCTGCCGGACACCGTGGAGGTGAGGCTGGAATCAGAATCACATTTGTTTAAAAATTACCTAGTACTTGTCTTTTATTAATGAAGCTCAAAAAACACATTGCATTTTCCTTGCTCAGCAACTCCATATCAGCCATACCTTAGCACAGAATGCCCCAAAACACCTGAAACACTATAGCAGCCATAATCAAGCTACTTAAAAACAACTTAATGGCTACCCTTTCAACACCCTAGCAACACCTTAGCAACAGTCAAAATACCCCTAGCACAGAGTGTGCTGAAGTGTGCATTATTGTGTGCTTAAAACATACAGAACACCATCAAAACCTTGGCAACACGCAGAATGCCTAGATTGAACACCTCTAACAGAAAATGCTCTACAAACAATCATAAGAGTCAAATTATTGTGTAATAAAAAAAAAAAAAAAACGCAGCACCCTAGCAACTATTTTGCAACCACTTAGAAACATCCTAGTGACCATTCAGATCACCCTAGCAACACCTTAGTAATGCCCTAGCAACACTCATACTACTCTAGAAGAAAATGGTTTAGAGCCACTCAGAACATCACAGTAACTGCGTTACAATATGTTCAAAAATCATACCCACCAACCTAGCAATGATCTAGTGACCAGCCAGAACACCCTAGCAACACCCTAGCAATGCCCTAGCAACACTCATACTACTTTAGAAGAAAATGTGCTGAAAGCCACTCAGAACATCATAGTACTGTAACTGCTTTACATTATGCTCAAGCATCATGCACACCATCACCATAGCAACACTCTAGCGACCAGCAAGCATTCCTTAGCAACACCTTAGTAACACCCTAGCAACACTCAAACTACTCAAGAAGACACTACACTAAAACCAATCAGAACATCATAGTAGTTGCATTACAATGTGCCTAAATACCCAAACCTCTCCTATCTAGTGACCATCCAGAACTACCTAGCAACACCCTAGCAACGTTCAAGTGACCAAACAGAACACCCTAGCGACTGCATAGTGACTAAGGGAAAAAAACAGATGATAGCAGACACCTAGCAGCACTTTGATGTTTGCATCATTATTTTTTTCTTTTGAATTTCACTTTTTCCTTTAGTTGCACATACAGAATTGTCATTATGTATCATTGTGATTTATTTCTGTTAATACTGTTACCAGGGTGGCCTCATTAATTTTGAAAAGAGGAGACGGGTGAGTACCTCTTGTTTATCTTCTTAAATGTATAATTAAATTGTACCCAAAGTCTTTGCCTAGATGATGTTGTTGTTGTTTCCATAGAGTTGGTAGATGTTAAAAGCCCATTCTTAACAAGCATGAAGTTAAACGGTGGTTTGACGTTGGTGCTGTAAAGATAGCCTCATGTTTACAGAGCACTCTCTTCTTCTGAAGGCACACTGATATTAATCTCATGACTGATTATTTGTGCAGGGTGTGTTACATAACAGTCATAGCTTTGTTCCTTGTATTCCTCTTTAATCTCTTGCTCTGTATGTTGTTGCTTTGCCTCTTCATTTCATGGGAACTACACTGTTACTAATACACTGTTTTGCAGGAATATGAGATACTAAGGCAGATCCGTCAGCTTCAGGCCTTGTGTTCCCAGTATGTTTTACCTCAACACCCTCAGATCGCCGCCTGGCTACAGAGTCAGAAACTGCTGTCGGATCAAGAGAGGTGAGACTACAAAAATATGATATAATTTGTAATAAATATAAACAAAGACAAAATGAACAGACAGAACAAAGTGTAACCTTTTATAACAGAAGAAAACAGACTTACAAATAGTAAAAAAAAAAAAAAAAAATCTAAATAAAAAAAACTGTATAAAACAAAAAACAAATATAAAAAAATAAGAATAAAAAACTGAAGTTAAGGTTTTTTACTGCCTGAAGTTTTAGAAAGTTTGAGAGATTCCGTCCAAAATGTGGCATGACATTACTCCTTTTCCTTTCAATTTTAATTTTGTTTTTGTGTCCCTGTCCTTAGCTATGAATTTTCCAGACAGCTGGAGACTCCTCATGACACTTCTCCATCCAACAGCGGTTGGAGTCACCGAATTCTCACCAAAAAGCTCTCATCGTGAGTGTAGTTTCAGCTTAAAGGCCATATTAACCGAAGTTTTCTGCATCTGTCCTGTCAGTTTCAAGCTTTTAAGAGCATCATATAGGAGCAATCTTGTGTTTGCAGGCTCTTGTCAGGGAACGAGGGGTCCAGAAAGAACGCAGACCAGATCAGCGTGTCCTCGTCAGGATCCAGTGGCTCTGAAATTGAGGAAATATCCGCTTCTCATTCAGCGTCTTTTATATCGCCGGTACTGTTACATTTATTCATTTAGACAGTTTCATATGTAGGGACGTTTGCATTTTTATTCCCTAATAAAAACTATAATTATTTTAATACACCCCTTTTCATATTTAGATATGAATTAATATTTCTTGAGCACCAAATAAGACTATTAGTATGATTTCCGAAGGATCATGCAACATTATGATGCTGAAAATGCAGTTTTGCATCACAAAGTGCATTTTAAAATATATCCAAATAGAATAGACTTCTTTTCATTTGTGATAATATTTCACAATGCTGTATTTGTGATTGAGCAAATGGTTGGTGAGCATTAGAGCCATTTTATGTCTTTTAAGGTCATGGAGATATTATCAGTGTCCTGCTGCTCATGTGTTTACGTCGCTGCCGTGACTCAAGCACAGCATGAAGAAAAGCGTGGTCAGGAGTCATGCCCTCTGCACCATATTCAGGGACAGACAGACGTCAGCACTCGAATGCTTCAAATTCTTGAAAATTTTTGCCTTAATCGCTTCCATCGTTTGAAGCCGCTGTTCAGTTTTCAATAAATTTTAATAAAATGTTGAATTACATTCATGCTATAGACGGTTTCAACGACAAAACAAGACTTTTGTGACCCTAACTTAACTTCCAGTAGACATTCCAATAGAATAAATAACAACCGCTAAGTCCTTCTAGAGTAGATTATTTTTGTTTGCTAACAAACAAAATATATTCGCTGCGTAAATCAGACAGATTTATTAAAAATGCAAACTCATTCTCTGCCAGCAGGTGCCCGAGAAACAAGAGGTTTCCACGGTAACGGCTGTAGACAAAGCAGCTCTGAGCTTACAAATGCTGCTTTACATGCAGGATGAAATGAATATGATGTTTTCTAAAGACACAGAAATACAGTGATATAAAAACACCCATTGATTTTTAAACGTGCGTTACCTGCTTATGTTTATTCAATGAAGCCTTTTTGAAAATCGGTCGGTTTTTATATCGTGGCGCGTCGTCACAAATAAATAAATGTTTGGAAAACACATCGCACAGCACAATAACCAACTTCATTGCTCGTTTTTAGCTGCGTTCGTAGCCCTGACACTAACCAGACCACTAAGCAAACACAGACCGGAAGTTAGGTCGTCTATATGCATCGAGGCTACATTTGAACAGGAATGTAACCTTTAACCTTGGTGTATCCAGTGGCTTCCTCTAGTTTCTAGTTTGCTTTATATTATTCTCGCAAAATAAAAAAGCTCAAATCAACAACGCTGGTGTAATTTTATCATTCAGTCATAATAATGACCGTTCAACTCTGCCATATCCCTCAAAAGGTTAAGTCACCTGGTATTGTTTTTATCTATATCTTATCATCCAAATCTGTTTGTACCATTACTTCACAATGATTGCGATGGTGCTTGATGACATTGTTTTGCTGAAAATGTCTCTAAATGTGACTGTCTCTTCTCATCTCTAGACTCTTTCCGGCTGCGTTCAGAACACTGAGGCTTTTCCCTCGTCTTCCTCTCCTGATTCCTCCACCATGTCTAGTTCATCCTCCAGCTCTCAGCAGGAGCTCAACCTGAATCCATCTTCCTCCTCCTCCTCCTCCTCGTCTTCAGCGTCTCACCTGGTCTCCTCCCACAAGCGCTCAGTCTCCATGACCTCCCTGCCCTTCTACAACAGACAGGTGGATGACTCATGCATCATCAGGGTCAGTGTGGAGTTCTGCAACAACGGAAACATGTACAAGAGCATACTAGTGAGTAAAGGACAGGAACAGTGCTTTTTAGGCCAGCCTGTCTCATTTAATAAGTGGTATCTATAGATGTTGCACAGTAATAATACATATTGTACAGCATTATACAATCAATCGCAATTAATCACATTAATTAATACAAAATAATGTATGTATGTACTTTGTATATTTATTATGTGTAAATACACACAAATTCAGTATATATTTAGAAAATATTTATTCACACATACACACACACATATATATATATATATATATATATATATATTTTTTTTTTTATCACAATTAATTTTTTGACAGCAGTAATATACACACACACGCACATTTTTAAATTATGACACCTTTTTAATGGCAATACCAATATTAATAATGATAATGTATTCTTGCATCTGTAGCATAATTTTTATATATACATACAAAATTAATGAAATTAATGATTAGATTAATTAATAATAATGATATGATAAAATTTTCACTCTTTGTTATATTGCAGCCATTTGATAAAATCATTTAAGTTCATTTTTCCTTCATTAATGTACACACAGCACCCCATATTGACAGAAAAACACTGAATTATTGACATTTTTGCAGATTTATTAAAAAAGAAAAACTGAAATATCACATGGTCCTAAGTATTCAGACCCTCTGCTGTGACACACATATATTTAACTCAGGTGCTGTCCATTTCTTCTGATCATCCTTGAGATGGTTCTACACCTTCATTTGAGTCCAGCTGTGTTTGATTATACTGATAGGACTTGATTAGGAAAGTCACACACCTGTCTGTATAAGACATTACAGCTCATAATCCATGTAAGAGCAAATTAGAATCATGAGGTCAAAGGTACTGCCTGAAGAGCTCAGAGACCGAATTGTGGCAAGGCACAGATCTGGCCAAGGTTACAAAAAATTCTGCTGCACTTAAGGTTCCTAAAAGCACAGTGGCATCCATAATCCTTAAGTGAAAGACGTTTGGGACGACTAGAACCCTTCCTAGAGTTGAGCTCCAGAGATGCAGTCAGGAGATGGGACAAAGTTGTAGAAAGTAAACCATCACTGCAGCCCTCCAGTCGGGGTTTGATGGCAGAGTGGCTCGACGGAAGCCTCTCCTCAGTGCAAGACGCACGAAAGCCTGCATGGAGTTTGCTAAAAAACACCTGAAGGACTCCAAAATGGTGAGAAATAAGATTCTCTGGTCTGATGAGACCAAGATGGAACGTTTTGTACAAAATAAAGTTAAAATAAAGCTGCACAATGTTTATAAAATAAACCCTAACCTAAGTGTGTTAACATGTAACATTCTAACAAAAAGAACAGGTTTAGCATCTTTTTTAATGCTATTAACCCCCCATTTTGAGTCTGACCATTTTGTTTCACATCTAAACATACAAGTGTTTTAATTAATAACAATGTGTTGAAAACAGAACAGACTTTTGGAATTTCCTGGAAAAACAGGCATTGAAATGTGTCTGGTATAAACACTCTCTGACACTTCAAGACAGAATTTCTGTTTCTAACCATAAAGGGAATTACATTAAACATGAATTTAGAGGTGTTAACTGTCCGATTCTGTCAATGCATTTATTTATTTTTTATTTTAAAATATATACATATATATTTTGATATATTTAAAATATCTTATAAATATATACTCTAATATTTCCAACCATAGGGCTAACTATTTGTCATTCATCCATGTGCACTCGCTCTTGTAATAAGAATATTAGACATTATTACGTAGCCTAGTTAAAAAGCACTGTCAAATATCTTACATTTTAATAGATGGCCAAGATTAAACAGTTAGTCTTGTTATGGGATGTTACATCATTGGTTTTGTTGCAATTGTTCATATTCAAGAGCTATATTCATGAAGAGGCAGTCTCAAATTTTTCACTGTGTACGTATACAGCCACATATACAGGTCATGTGACAGTCACATCATCTGAACAAAACCCAGGTGTGTCAGGTTATCACAAGAGAGCAACAAACCTACTGTTTAGCCTACTTAACTTTAAAATGCTTCACGTTTCTTCAAATGTTGCACGCGCCCATTTTGGCTCTACAAATGTGAATGTCCGGAATGTGGAGGATGGCAATAATTATGCAGACGGGACAAGCTGTGGAAGACTCCGTTCCCAATCTCTTCACGGCTCTGAGGACACAAAACACTCAACGGGAGAGACTGACAAGGACAGAGGCTACATAAGACCTCGTTCAAGATCATTCTATGTTTGCGACACTGATGATCCAGCAACAGGGCATTTTAGCAGATGCAGTCCTATCAGACCAAGAGCAAGATCACTTCACATAGAGGATGGGAAAAGTAATACTGGCGGGACAAGTCTCACTGCCAAGCCTCCGATCAAAAGACCTAAAGGAAACTCAAGCAAACGGGCCAGCAAGGATCTTACAGGTATGTGAGTGAGATCTTTTTAGTTTTGAAAAATGTCACCTTTAAGCTACTTGATCAGAATTTAATAAAAACATTAAAAAAAGCAATGCTCGTGTAACACCCCTGAAGGCTTAATTTACACAAAATTAATAATTAGTTAAGTAATAGTTATTCTAATCATAAAAGAAAATTTGTGCCAGACCCCTCATTTATACAATGAAAATATAACTACATAACTTAGGTAAAGACACTGCAGGTAAATAGGGTAAAAAACAAACTTATATTTAAAAAGCCCAAAATCGAAATCGAATCGTTTCACTTTACCTCTCATTTCTGCTGGTTACTGAGCGTGACAGAAGCTCAGCCCTTCAAAACAAACAGAGGAGCGGTGCGCATGGAGCAGGATGAGCCTTACAACATGTTTATGCAAATACTCCACGAAAGTACATTCACAGGCACCCACAGCAAGCCCAGGTATTCGGTCAACCTATAACTCCGATCACGGTGCAGGAAGAGCTGCTTCAACTCCAGCAAGGCAAGCTCCCCATGCACGAATTTACCCAGCATTTCCGCACCCTAGTCGTTACGAGCAAATGGAATGATCCCAGCAGTGGATTTCTGGTTCTGGAAAAGAGAGAGTGTGTGGGACTCAGCTATGGGCAAACACCCATTGTTCCTCAACGCCACAGTACCAACCTGGCGAGTTAGTCTGGCTCTCAACCCGGGACATCAACCACCGGCTGCCCTGCCACAAGCAGATTCACAGGTCCATAGGACTTATGGGTTACAACTTCCACCTCACTACCGTATTGCACCCACCTTTCACGTTTTATTGTTAAAACACCACATTGATCCTCAGTTCTCTTCTCCAGCAGACCACCCCGTGGTGGAATGGGAGGCTCCAATACTGGATCGAGTGGGAGGGATACGGTCCAGAGGATAGATGCTAGATCTATTGCGATGACATACTTGATCCTTCACTGACCATTGAATTTCACCAGTCCCATTCGAACTGTCCTGCTCCCAGAGGTCGTGGCCGCCCTCGCCGTCGGATGCGAGCGTCAGGAGATGCTCGTGGAGGAGGGGGTAATGTCACGCCATCACAATCACCTGTCCGCAGATCGGTCTCCACCGAACTCACCCCATCACAATCACCTGTTCCTGGATCAGTCTTATTCACCTGCTTACAATCACCTGATTATTGACACCTGTTCACTCTAATCAGTTCACTACAAGGAGCTGCTCAGCCATGCAAGCGAACGCTCAACATTGAAACTCTCTTTGTATGTTCACTCACCTGTCTACCCGAAAGCCTACCTGCCGGTACTGGACAACAGTGCCAAAGTGTCCTTGCCACTAAGGCTGAGTATCCTTATTGCACTTATATACTTACCTGCTACGCCTTGGGAACTGCCTGCATCTATAGCACCCCATGTTTCATGTGATACTTACCTGCTTGAACTCCTCTGTTCAAATAAACTTACCTGTTTCACTTTACTTCTTGTCTCTGCTGGTTACTGAGCGTGACAGAAACGGCCTTTAAAACCATGTATTGTAGTTGAAATCTATTGAAACAAATAAATAAAGTGCTAGAAAAGAAACACTTAACAGTGTCTTTAGGTCTGTCTTGATATCTGTAGATTTTTATTTCCACTAGTCTGGAAAAAAAGAAGCCCAAAATCTCAAACTTGACAGGTGCATGAAAAAACAGTGCTTTTGCCTGCAGTGTCTCCCCTTATTGTTGTTGTAACCCTTAAAAAAAGATTTGGTACACATAAAACTTTTATTATGGTTGGAAGCAGAAGTTATAATGTTATTGTCATTCAAAGTCATGCTGCAGTTTTTTGACTTTTGAGCAATTCAACATTTTTAACAGGAAATAAAGGAAGTTTAAAGGGTGTACCCATGATGACCATTTCTGAGGTGGATAACTGGGAGATAAGCTCCTCTTCTGGGATGAAATACGGTCAGTATGTGGACTGGGAAAAGATCGACCCAGAAGCAGCCATCCGTTTTCAGAAGATCCTTTCAAGTAATCATAATACGCTCAAAGCAATGGGCCGTGCAGGATTCTGGTCCATGCCTCATACTCTCAGAGCCAAGGCCTACCAGCACATCATCCACAGCCTCGAGAGCACATCCAGCACCGCTGATCTGGACACTTACCAAGGGTTGGTTAGAAAGCTTTTTGGGGAACTGCAAACAAGCAAACATCCTTTTCCTAAGTTTATGGAGGATGGAGAGATTCCCAGATACTGCCTTAATAAAGCAGGTCTAAATTCAGTGAAAAAAATTCTCATTTGTATAAACAACCATTTTCCTGATGTCAGCTTCTGTCCTATTCTGTCCGCCTTGGTGTCTCTTCTCCTCCACTTCAGTAGAGATGAAGCCCAGTGTTTCCACAGTATTTGTTCCCTGGTGTCCTACACAGACACTAAAAAGCGTTACATTGACCGAACTTTCCTCACTTCACGTGCCTCATGCATGACCTTTGGTGATCTTGCTAATAAATACTGCAGGGGAATCCGGAAACTAATAGCCAGCTCTCACCAGAATCTGTTTGAGTTCTACTCTGACTGGATCATGTGGATCTTCGCCGATCTGCCGTTCACATTCGCTATCAGGGTTCTGGATGTCTATCTAATGGAAGGCTACAAAGTTTTATACCGTGTAGCTCTTGCTCTACTCAGCTTTTACAAGGTCTCTGTGTCTTCACGAGTGGCCCATGTCGATGACTTCAGACAGGACATGAAGAGTTTTGTGCAAAATGTGGGACGGCACAGTAGTATTGATGCTCTACTTCAGCGGGCTTTTGGTATACAGCTGCCCACACGTAAAGAACTGACTTATCTCTTCAATGCCAATAAGGAGGCACTAATTCATAAGGACATCCACAATAAGAGGTGAGGGGTCGTTTTTCGTGTTCTCTGTAATTCCTATTATATCTAAAACTGAACTTTTAACATTGTCTATAGAACTACAACAAATATCTCTCTTTTTCAAGCTCATACCAAGCAATGGATTTTCGGGCCTTCAGCTCCTCTGTAGTGACTGAAACAGAGATGAGGGTGGTCTGGGCTTGGATTCCAGAGCGATTTGCTCTATTCAGTCCTGTGCAGCTATTCAGTACAAATATTCATGGCAGAAGTCTCTCTTTGTAAGTTATTATGATTCACAAGGACACTTATATGAATTATTCCATCAATATACAGTATCATTATGAATACTTTTTTTAGCGCAACATGATCCTTACAGTAAGAAATCATTCTAATATGCTGATTTCATGCTCAAAGAACATTTCTGATTATTATCACATCTTTAATCAGTTGTACTATTAATAGTTTTGTTGAACTATTATTTCAAAATTTGATATATTACTTACAGATTCTCAGTCGCTTTGGTGCATTTCTCACAACAGTATTTAAATTTGCACAACAGTTAATACATTTCTCCAAACTATTAGTGCAAACTGCAAATACTAGTTTGATAACCTGCAAAAGCGTGTCACTTGCTCCAAATGGATAGTTCATTGCCCAAAAGCAAGTATTCATTTTAATGAAAGTGTCAGTGTCGTCAAAACTAAAAGTCCTGACACCATTGTTTATGAACAAGATAGTCAAATGGCTTTGTCATGTTTTCATTATGCCAGTTTACTCTGTAAATTTTTTACAATGCAAAAAAGTCAGATTTTGGTGACACTTCCTGTTAAGACAGCACTATATACTATTTGCACAGCCATTTGAAAACTACAGTAAAGTTAGACATTACTGTATGTAGTCGCCGTGATTTTGCCAAGTAGGACATGATCCTGGATCAACATCTTTTGTTGATCCTGGATCAACATTACTGTCCAAAAATATAAACTTATCCCAATCCTTACCCTTAAACCTACC
>JAUCMU010000063.1:2758889-2791389 GCA_032275025.1 Enteromius treurensis | reverse complement strand
AGAATGATTCCTGAAGGATCACGTGACACTAAAGACTGGAGTAATGATGCTGAAAATACAGCTTTGAATCACAGAAACAAATTACATTTTACAACAGAAAATAGTTACACATACACATTTGATTAAGTTAATGCAAAAGAGACCATTTAAGAACAACTAATATGTGTTTATTTGTTTATTTATTTGTTTAAGGGACAATGCACATTCACTATCATACAAATAAATGCAAATGTGCCCAAATCCCTTTGCCTGATGAATCCAAAATGTTTTATTTTGATGTATTTTCTTGCATCTTGAAGTACATTTCGTAAGACATTTTAGTCTCTGAAGACTAAATCATATCAGCATGAATAAATACAAGATTCAAGCTGCACTGCTCACACCGTCAACATATTTTGGCTTGAAATAAATACTGCAGTACGAGAAGCAATTATCGCGGTGTCAACACTGTGCAGAGCAACCCAGATGACAAGATAACAAGCGCTCTGGCTGCGCCAAACATTAGTTGTGTTTCACAGAAAAGCGAGACACGTGCTCCGCCTTGGCTCGGGTCGACGCACTCGAGGATTCTCAGAAAAAGATTCCCGTTCACTGGAAACGAGCAGAGCCGAGCGACGACCGAGGAAGACGACGGGACGCGGAGCGAATCGGAATGCCCACGTCTGCTGCTGCTTAGGCCCCGCCCCTTTCCCTGGAGCTGCGCTGTGACTGGCTGCCCTCTCGTTGCCATGACGAGCGAGTTCACATGAGGTTCTGTGTTCACCGAGCGCTGGGAGGAGTTGACCTACATTCTGCTGAAGGGCCTAGTATCCAGTGTTAAAAACCTTTAACGCCACGCTCAAGCAGCGATCCAGGCGGCGTTTGGAAAGTCTATTCAGGGATTTTTAAGGGATTTTCAGGTTTAAATGGGACGGCGCGCTGCGGATATCTTTGAAGGGCTGTTCAAAGTGATCGTTACATGAAGGTGTGTGCACCGGACGCTTTCCGGTCAAAACACCAAACAAATCCCATGACGCCTTTCGCAGGAAGCCTGCTCGAGTGTCATTGCTGTTTATACGGCATAAAATAAGGAAGCTATAAGGCTGCGAAGTGCGCTCACGTGTACTCATGTAAACAAACAGTGTTGTGATATTGTAAAGTGCCGTTTACTGTCTTCCTGTGAAGCATAAAAAGAGAAATGAGTTCAAAACTACACAGTTTATGATTGCTATTTCCTGAGCTAATTTAAAGATGCTGCACCTTTGTAGGGTGCTTTTTTTTTTCTTTGGAAAAAGCAAACAATATCTTTGCCTAATACCTGTTTAATCTTCAATATATATATATATATATATATATATATATAAACAAGCATGCTTTAATATAATTTATATTAATATTATTATTTTTTTCTTAGAGAGAGAGCACACTTACTTAATTCTTGAGATCACATCAGTGAGGGAAAGTGTCATCATTTCCTGTATATTAGTAAATAATTCCTCTAATTTAATGGCAAATTAGACTTATACATTTGTTTATGTGGGGGAAAAAAAGTTGCTTTTAAACATTTTACTGTGGCAGAGTTAGGAAAATTGCTATTTGGGGCTTTTGTCAAAAAGATATATTTAAAAAATATTGCCAAAAGAAGTGTAAAATAAAATGCATTGATAAACTAGTGTATTATTTCTATCATGTATCACTGACTAATTTAGACTACACTTTTTACAGAAAATGGTCTGTGCCATCTTTTGTTCCAAAACAATGAGTAACAATTAAAATGATAAACATAATGACTTTGGACACCAAATATACCAGAATCACCTGCATACACACACACACACACATATACACTTACATACATGTACATAATTCCTTACACACCATCTTTGTCTACATTTAAGACGTGTCTAAAATGCGTCTTTTTCATTTGTAATTTGGATGATTTGGTTTACTGGATTCTTATGTTGGTATGTGTACTAAGTAAAGTGACCTTGAGCAATGGAAAGCCACTATATAAATAAAACTTCTTCTAACGGCAAACGATTTTGCTTCAGGACCCAATTTTAAATCAAGTTCCCAAGACAGAAAAATGTCAAAATGAACAAAGACATAAGTTTTTCTCATACAACTATAAATGGCACAAGCCCATTATTATGCTAAAATTAACATGACATGAACTAAAAAAGAAATTCAAGCACATTTTAATAATTTAATGCACAGTTTTTATAAATAAAGGTGATATATATTTGTATAATGCAAGTTAATGTAAATTTAGTTAAATTTGTAAAATTATTATATATTTTATAATTAGTTTATTATAAATATAGTTTTTTTTTTTTTTTTTTTCTGTAGTATAATATTGTAAAACTGGAACTGTATGTTTCTTCTTTTCTTTTCATTAGGCAGGAATGCTATCTCTGTCCTGCTCTGTGTAGCACCTGTTGATATTTCAGAAAGCCACGATGACAGGAATGCACCAGCTGTTGTTCACTGTAACGTGTATGCTTTATCATGTACGCAGAGAGCTGCCGTTTGCGGGTCAGTCTCCGTGTGCCGCTCAAATCTGTAATACTACAATGTTAGTCAGACTTGTACAACAGTGTGTCAAGTTATGAAGGAACGGATAAACACTAAGCTCTCCGTCCGGCATCCACGCTTCCCCTGCCTCACATGGGCTATCTGACCTAAATTCAGAATACAAAAAGGAAAATGAAAACAAAAACAACAGCTGGAGTGATATTTCTCTGGTGAACGCAGGCTCACGTGGGCACAGAGCCAGCCAGACTATTGAAGAGCCGACCTCTGCTGCCTTATGAGACAGAATGCATATATAACCACAGACAATCACTGCATTACTGAGGGGCTCACGTTTGAGACATATTGACTTGATACAGTAAATAAACTCAGATATAAAACCATACAAGTGCCTAATGGGAATAACAGCTAGGGATTATTCATTAGCTGAGGCATATGTAATGTAACTTTCAAAGCACACAGAGAGAGCATGCTTTATTTTTACATTATGCAATTAGAGATTGACATGAAAGAAGAAACCCATTACAGTTGAAACGGTGATATAATTTGATATAAATGGAATCTTCTAAGATGGTGATAATAAAAAAATTATTAGCTATTACATTTTCCTAAATATTTTAGACAATGTTTAAAAACAAGTTAACAATAAAAACATTTGTAAAAAAAAAAAAAAAAAAAAAAAGTATTCAAATAAAACACATGTGAAAAATTATTTATATATAAATTAATGCCTTTTATTTTTTCTTTAATATACGATAACTTTACACATTACTAGCATGCAAACAAAAATACAATAGAAATACAATATGGTACCTGGTGAACTTGCACAGGGAAAAAAATGGTGAAACAATTTTCTAAAAACTTAAAAACTAAAAGCAAAGAAAATGGTATTTTATTAATATTTTACAATAATGACGTTGCACTCAAAAACTAACTTCTAAATAAATATATCCATACATAAATGAGTGGCGTACATGGGGATTATGGGTCAGCAAGGATACATGAGAAGGTGAGGAGTGTTTTTGGCTTCAGGAAGGAAATCGAGCAGGAAGAGATATAGTCCATGTTTTTGTTTTGAATTACATCCAAACACATAAAGCTCTTTCCTTTCTCATATTAACCTCTCAATCTCATTCTCTCAGACACATTGCTGTCTTTCTGTTTTATATTTAGTGTTTTATTAATGGACCAATACTTATAACAGAAGAGAGTGTTGTTAGTATTTCTAGCCCAGATTCCAGGCAGAGGCAGATTGCTTCGATGTGAACTGAGTTTGGAAACTGACAGTGAAATGTCTTATGTATTTAATGACAAATCTAGACCAGGATCAGTTTAACAAGCTTAACCAGTTTCTTTTTCTTACTTCACTAAAGCTATAATTAATATTACATAAATCCATCTGCAACATACTGGTTCTAAAACAAACAACAGACAAGAGTTTGATATCAGATAAAAGTACGTAGCATGCTTTTAAGAGCTGTGTAATAAGTACCAGACAAAGAAAACAAACTAACAATATATTAAGCAAAGCATTAAATAATACTGAAAAAAACGTGACTCTGCTTATTTGATATTATTCTGTAATACACTTTTCCATTTATTGTCATTTATTTTATTGCTGTCAAATTATAATAAGTTTTTGTTCACATAATGTATGTGTACTTTGTATTTTTATTATTACTATATTACTATTAATATAACACGTACAGTATATATTTTGATAATACACATTTTATTTAATAATATTCAATATATTAACAACATATTTAGTGTATATGTATACTATATATATATATATATATATATATATAATATTCAAAAGTTATTTTATATAATAATGTATAACCAAACAATGCCAATACCAAAATATTAATACTTCGCCATATATGGAAATGTATTCATATATGAATAAAATTTTATTTTTTAGTACAGTTTAGGTTTGTAATATAAATAACATTTTATTTTTTTTATTACTATTGTTTTATTGGTATATAACTAGAATATTGTTTCTTCAAAATACATACAGAAGATGCATGTAGATGTCAACAGATAAAACTGGTTCATGAGAACCTTTGGTCTCTGTGACACACATTCAAAACATATCCTGCACTTATGATTAAAGTTAAAGATAAATCATCACCAGTTATTAGTGACAGGGATTGTAAAATATGATTTTGCACGTGGTGTGTGGAGTAAAACCGTCAGGTCAACAGTCAAGCAGGTGAGGCGTGTATGTTCATGAAGTGTGTGTGTGTGTGTGTGTAGGCGGAGGACACACTGCAGCTAAACGCTTTTGTTTTCTGCTTTTTGTTCTAGTTACATAACTACATTTTTGTCTTAGTTACTTTGAAGGGTGTTGAAAACACACTGGCCGAGAACATAAAGTACTGAAGTACTACTGTGCCATTTTAATTTTGGACACAAATTACATAATTAAAATAAATAAATCTATAAATTTCTCTCCGAAGTTGCTGGTAAATTTCACTAATAATTGTTTCATTTAGAAAACTAAACAGATGCATTGATATGCAGGGTTTACACTATGGATGTGCATTAATGTAAATATGGAAATTAACATTTCAAGTTAATCCGTATGCCAATAACCATAATTACTAAATGAAAAAGTTAACATGCATTGTGCTAAAACCTTTGTGGATATCTGTTGAAATCCATTGAAGCACTGAGTTTAGTGTTTCTAGCAAGATGCTCTACTTTTTGAGTGACTATATTGAAAGGCCTATTCATTGTTATTATGACAAAATATGTCTAACTTATTTAAATGATGTGCCATCCGCTTATCCGGGGCAGCAGTCTAAGCAGGGACACCCAGACTTCCCCTTCTCTAGACACTTGCTCCAGCTCCACTGGGGGAACACCGAGGCGTTCCCAGGCCAGCCGAGAGACATAGTCCCTCCAGCGTGTCCTAGGTCTTCCCAGAACACCTCCCCAGGGAGGCATCCAGAAAAGATATAAAAAATATAAAAATATTAAAATATATATATATATATATTATGTGTATACTTATTATGTATAAATACAACATGCACACATATATGTACGGAAGCGTATTGCATTCACTTGAATTAATTTCTGAATTAACGACTTAATTATCTCAGAATTACGAGATACATTTTCATGAAAAACATTTTTTTGCTCTGTTTTTCTGAATTAATGACTTAATTATATATAATTACTTAATTATAAAAAATAAAAAAATTCATGAAAATGTATCTCGTAATTCTGTATAATAATAATTAAGTCGTTAATTCAGAAAAAGTGAATGCAATACGCTTCCGTATATATGCTTGTATATCATTTGAAAATATTTATATGTACTTACCTGTGTGTGTGTGTGTGTGTGTATATGTATACATACATACATACATACATATATTAGTATATTTTATTAAAATATACTCAATATATAAACATAATTTTTTTCTTAAATGTATACATGCATATATTTTAAATATTTATAATAAATATACAAAGTACACACACACATGCATTGAACAAAAACGTATTTTGGATGTGATTAATCGCGAGGAATGGTTTCACAGCAATAACATATATTTTTATTGTATAATTATGAAATATATATATATATATATTTATATATTTTTTAAATAGCAGGTTCAGAAGACCAAGCTTTCTGTTTAAGTATGAAACTTGCATTAATAATAATAAAAAAAGGGTTTATTTAAATGTGTTTTGTTGACTGTGATTGCAGAGGGCAGGTGGTGTTTCTTCAGACCTGTCCATGTGAAGGAAAGCCTGCAGTGGGCCCGAATCCAAATGCACAATATTTCCGTTGTGCAATGGCACAAACACATGCAGCAGTGGCCTGATCTGTTGACCCAGCGCTCTCGGCAGTTCCAAATAAGCCCAGGTAACCTGAGAAGCCTGTTTTCCCTGAGCTTTCCTCTACAGGACAGGCCTCTCGCTCTCTCTTTTCTCCCAATACTTTCACTTCTACGTCTATCCCCATCTCTCTCATTCCTCCCTCCCTTCACACTGACCTACTTTTCAACTGACCTGTTTATGCAAGCCTCCGTGCGCTCCAGTCACAAAAAGGGGACAAAGGGGAAGCCGAATCTATAGGACTGTGCTGCTGTTGTTTGGGGATCATTAGCTCGAGCGCTGTCCCACCTTTCCACCCACATTGCAGCAGCCATTGAACTGGTGTTTCAAAGCTCACAAAACAGGTTACGACACCGCTTCAAAAATAGAGGTGATTATTAATAGTGTTCGTGTAGTTATGAGGCTGCTGGCATTGCTTGTGTTGGCCTATTTCACGCAGCACAGTTAAGTGGCACGTATTTCTTTCGTTGCCGGTATTAACCAGTTGGGTTTATATTGGTCAATGAATTGGGTTAATAATTATTATCAGTGATATTTATTAATATTTATCGACATGATTCACTGCAATATAAGCTTTTATGAAGCAACAAATATTTACCTTGATTTGAAAATAGTTCATAGCTTCAATATACACACACAGCATTGGTTTCTTTATTGATAGGTTAAACAAAATAGATTTGTCACAGTTATATTTATTTTATTCATAACTTGATTTAGATGGAAAAACAACCCTCCAATTGTAGCTATAAACTATTTTCTAAACATAAGCAAAATATTTGTTGACTCATATTAACCCTCTCTCTCTCTCTTTATATCTATATATATCTATATATATATATATATATATATATATATTTATATAAATTGTGTGTGTTTAAGAAAATAAATTATTACATAAAGTAAGGATGCCTTCAACTGATCAAAAATGACAGTAAAGATAATGTTACTAAATATTTTTACAGTAGTAAACATTTGAAGTGGATCAAAACCATCAAATTTTCATCAACCAAGTAATAATAATAAATGTTTCTCGAGCAGCAAATCAGCATATCAGAATGATTTCCAAAGGATCATGTGACTGGAGTAATGATACTGAAAATTCATAATTACATTTTAAAATATATTAAAGCAGAAGCATTTTAAATAGTAATCATATTTCACAATATTTCTATATTTTTCAGTATTTTTGTGTTAATAAATGCAGCCTTAGCTAGAAGAAGAGACTTTATACAGAAACATTAGAAATCTTACTGACCCTGAACTTCGGGACCTTTAATGTATGTGTGAAAATGATAGATAATATAAATATGAGGGCTATAGTCATGCCGTTCTACTTTTCTATTGCCTGTGCACTGAATCTCTGCTACAGACTGCTCTCTAGACAGCGTGCTCTAGTTCTGTTGTGTTTGTAGTGTGGACCAGGTCAGGGTGTTTCCGATCAGACAGTCTGCTGTCTCAGGAGAGAGCTAAATCCCCTCTGCGCCATCCCTCGTTCTGTCCCGATGTTTTCTCTCTCTGTCTGCCAGACTCGTTCTGAATAGACTCTTATGTCAGCTCTGTGTTTGGGACCTGTCTGTCTGCTTCAGTGTCCTCACGCACAGATTGTGTAACATCCTCCTTGTTGAAATGTAAACAGAACATGGGCTTATTCAAGGACAATGGATTCAAAGAACACTATTCGACGTGATCTGTTCGATAAGAAACTTCCCACATTGTACATCCATTTCATTCAGCTAAACTAAACCAGGAATCAACAAGTTATATCTATAAATAGATAGACAGATAGATATCCAGCCTAATCTCATGGCAGTTCATACATATTTTACAAGGATTAGCCACCTCACAAAATACAAATGAATTGGTCACGAGATAGCGTTGAGATATCATATGTATACACACACATGAAATATGAATGAAGAAAGAAATGATCACAAATATATTTAACACATTTAATACATCAATATATTTGATATAAATCATATTATGTTATAAAATATATTATAAAATATTAATAACTTCTAATTTGCATTCTGTGTATTTATTAAAAATCGGAAAAGATGATAAAAGTGTGTATGTATTTTTACATGCAATGGAAGTTTTGACATTTTATTTTTCAAAAACTCGAACTTTACTTAAATTTAATGTGCTTTCTATGGACATTAAATCAATTTCTTGTGATGCAGACATCTTGACGTCTTCGACCCATGTATATAAGAATAGAAAACACGTGTATAATTAAATCCTGTGACCACTTTCTGTGGTATAGGGCGACCTTTATTTTGAATTCAAGTAAGTTTATTTGAATTATAATTGTCCTGCAAGTCTACAATATATTACCAGCTGATATAATTAAATCAGCAAAATTTGCATTGTTCAACAGATCTCATAAAACCCACACAATTTTGCTTTTTTTTTTTTTTTTTGAAAAACGTGAAAGGCTGACCCAAAATGATCTCACATATTGGAGAGCAGAAGTACACCCTTTAGAACATGAAAATGAGCTCAATATACTCTTATGAGTTCTGCATCAAAGTGAGGATAATTTGTTCTTGGCTTGGTTCTGGCCTACTTTTGTGATATTAAAACTAAAAACACTGGAAAGATCTGCTGACCTGTGCATGTCCTCGTCAGCGGGACAGGCCGTTCCGTACATGCATACCACCTCAATTAGAACATGAAGGAACTATAGAAATAAGGGTTTAATTTGTATTCTCCACTGGTAGATACAATCACAAAGAGAAAAAAACAACAGATTGTATCCTGTTTGACTACATGGTTTGTGTTTATGCAGCACTATTCTCAAATATCACGTTACATTATGAGTGACTGTCAATGTATAACTTGTACATATCAGTTCACTAAATGCAAATGCGTAGCAATGTTACTTGTTTAAGCAGCACACCGAGTAACTAGGTCAGTGTTACGTAAGTAAAGTAAGCCTGCGGTAAAGCTAGAATGATGTGTGTCAGTGTGTCAGTATCTCATGATAAGCAAAACCAAGGTGTTGAACACTTCTGTCCTTTTGCAATGTTAAACCATGGTTAAACAGACGATGTAGGTTGTTTATCCTTGCCTTTTTGTTCACTAATCTCTTTCAGCTTGAGTCAAATTCTTTATAGGCAGCAGTCAAAACCTCTTCAAACATACTGAAAGATTTACAATTACATAATCTGATGTTAATACATTTGATTGAATAAGGCTGTAATTGCATGGTACAAAATCTAATTGCATAACTGCAGTGTATAATTATGTACTGTAGGTGGATAAAGTATTTAAAAAAAGACAAACACATGAATAATGCGACAACTTTTTTTAATTTTTTTGTTGAATTTTTGAAATGCACCCAACCCTAGCACTGAACATTAGTGTTTTTTTTAACAATATGCATCTATTTCGCAACAGAACAGCAGTGCCACGGTCTACTCAATAACACCAAACAAGCCTTGCTTGTTTTTTTCTTTTTCCATGTTCGTTTTAATAAAAGCATAAGAAAATAAAAACATCAAACATCACTCAGTTTTGAAACACACTGAAAGGACGAAGGGGGAAAGGTGACACTGTGGTGAGCAATTACGAAATCACAGTAAACAGGAAGTAAAGATGCGACTAGTGATAAACAGGACAACACTTGGCCCCCAAAACAGTTCACAATACAAAAAAAGCACAATACAGTGTTGTGAGTAAAAATATTTTACATTTATACACAAGTGCCATAAGTTAACGTAGACTTATTTCGGGAAAATTACAAAAGGAGGGTTGCGCATGCGTTCTTATAAAAGTAAAAAAAAAAATACTCAACTTTAATTAAACCTCATTTTTGGCAGGGGAACATTTGCAGGGTAGCGGTTAACTAGTGAGGAGCCAACCAGTTAAAGATTGAAAAACAATTCAGTATCAGCTAGCTGAATCGCTTAACTAGGGGCCTCAAGTGCAAACAGTCAAGAACACTATGCTAGTAATCGTCCATTTATACTGATGTAAGCAGGGTGGAGCTTTCCTGTAAACCCCATGCTTATAAGAGCAAAACATTCCTTTCACATTCATAACCAGAGAGAGAGAGAAAATCATTTTGCATTAAGACTATAGACAGTTCTCTTTGTTACAGGTTATGTAGCAAATCAATGTTTTTACATCAGTTGGTGTACAAGGAAAATTATAAACATGGAGGAGGCTACATAAAAGGGAAGCTAGATATGTACTTTTAGGTTTAAGGTTTTAAACATTATCTGGAAAATACTTCTTTTTTATTTTGTCATTTTTTTAATGTTAAACGCCACGTAGTGTTTCAAGACCAGACAAGAAGTTATAACTGCAATGAAAACACATTTTAGTATCTATGACATGAAGCTTACATCAACCCGCTAATGTATCTGTGAAGGCTTTGGGGCATTTTGTAATTTTCCTATAAAAGGAGAGTTTCTAAAAAAAATATTTAATTGCAAATTGTTAAAGTAAAAAAATGAGTTTATATTAAGTGGCATATCACACAGCAAACACACTGATATTGTACAGGTTTTTGACAAGGACACATTTATTAGTCACTGAACTCTCAATCTTTTTTCATGTAATCTTTTTGTTTTCTTCTTAAAATATATTCATATATAATATTTATATCACATTTTATACATACAAACCAAGTGCCTGATCAAGGAGGAGTGGTAGTTAGGCTGTTTAATGTGGGAAAAGTGATGGGGAGCACTTAGAAAAAGCAGACAGAGGTAGGGAGCAGAGAAGAGGTATGAACTTAAAGCCATGTTTCTTTGGTCAAGGGAAAAATTCCCTGAATCTTCTGCCGTTTGGTATACTTTTAAACCTGCAGAGATTCTGTTGTTAAGGTGTGGTCAAAAACTAAGAAAGGGGCACTTGAAGTTGCCTATTTACAAACATGAGTCCGTTACAATATGGTAGATATTGCTTTTGAATTGAATGACACACTCTGACATCTTGCTGCAGCATTAGAACTACGGGTAAGTGCGATCATTAGCATGTCGTCCTATTTCATTCTGTTATAAAAGTGCTGTTGTAACCTTGAGAAGGTCAAACAAACAAAACAAAACCAAACAAACAAAAGCTAAGTATGTACATTATTTTACAATTCAGCAGTCCTGATGTTGTCCACTTCTCTTATCCCTAGGCATTCGAACAGGGAATGGGGTGAAGGGTACAAGATCAAGGTAGGACCTCGAGATGGGTTTATAAAAAGTCTCTCGGGGCTTTACATAAAGACCCAAGTGAGTCCCACAGTCTCCTGTTCAGTCATGTCTCTTGTTACAACCATTACGCGTACTGGATTCCTTCTTCCCACATTCGATGCTTCCAGCCAAGGTGTCCTGCTTGCAATACCCTGGACTCGACTGGCCGCCAGATTGAGACAAGGCCAGGTAAGGATGCTGAGGTAATGGCTGGAAGTTAGCAGGTGGTGTCGTCGGAGCGTCTTGAGACGATGCTCTTCCGTCACTTTGAGCTCTGTGTTTGAGTCTCAATTTGTGGGGCAGGGCAGTGCCTTTGATTTCCACTTGGCCTTCTTTGCATTGGCTTGGTGAGAAGGAGCTCTGGGTCATGAATATGTGAGGGTGGTAGCTGCCTGTGTCGGAGCATGAAGAAGAGGGAGACTCGTCATCGGTGGACCCCTCTTTATCAGAGCTGCGGGGGTCCCCATCACTTGAGGAAGTGTCCTTTCCTGAGTGACCCTCGTAGTACTCTTCTCGTCTCAAGCTTCCTTCATAGGTCAGCACCGGTGGCTCGTCGTTCTCTAAGGTTCCAATAGAACACTGGTACATCTGGGCTTCATCTCCTTCCTCTGGTCTCATTAAAAGATCTGGGGCGGTTGCATCAGCCCTGGGGGTCTGTCGTTGAGCAATGTAAGCTTGCCTTTCGACTGCTTCCCCATCTGGGTACTCATATGGAGGAGAGTCCAAAGTCTTTCTTTCGAGCCGTTTAGACACCTCTGCCAAGCTTCTGGGGCTTCCGGTTGGTCCCTCAGTAGGCTGTTTGAGGTTCTGCTGTTCTCTAGGAATCATTTCCTGAGTATCCACAGGATACGAGGCACTGCTTGAACGGTATAGGATAACACTTCTTTGAGTGGACTGTGGAGCGACTGGACTTGCAGTGGTCTCTTGGCGTCGTTGCTTCTGGTGGCTGGCTGAGTAACCTGTCTCAAAAGCATGCTGGTGAAGTACTGCAGGCAATCTAGAATGAATGTTTAGCATTATCTGTGCAGTAGTGCTGTTGACAATGTCCATATCGAGACCCATACCCTCCTGCTTGATGTCATACACAAGTGGCTCTGGGCTGTCTCGAGAGGAGCCATCAGACATATCGGAGAGGGAACCCCGTGGGGAGTACTTTGCCATTTTCCCATGCCCATCCCCTCGAATAGACTGCTCCGTTTCAGAAGAATCAGAGTTTATCATCATCTGAGAAACACTTGAGTAACTATTAGGGTAGAAACGACTTGAGGAAGAGGAAGATGAGGAGTTTCCCCCAGGACTCCCATTGACTGCTCCACCAATCTGCTGACTCTTCTCCATGTAGGACGCTGTACTTATCATACCAAACCTGAGCTTAAGTTGTAAAAGCTCAGTTTTAAGGCGTACGTTCTCATCGTTCAGCGCCATAACTCTGTTCTCTAGGATCATGTCATTAAAACGTCGTTTCTCGCGGGAACGCTTGGCTGCCTCGTTGTTCTTGCGTCGCTTTTCCCAGTAGGATGCGTCCTTATTCTCATCTGAGATGAACTCACGCTTGCGTCGACAACTCATGTTTTGTTTTGACTTGAGAAGGCGGTTCTGGCGACTGTTGCTTTGAGGTGAATGGAGAAGATCACCACAGTAGTCTACAAAGCTTTCTGTATTCTTTAAGGATTTCTCTGCACTGGAATTTGATGGAATTTGTAAGCTCAAACTTTCCATTGTTCTTCAGTGGAAGCCAGTTTGGAACATTGGCTTCACCAATGGTTATGGAAATTAATGAAGAAACAGGGATGGGGTAAAGGGGGGGAAATTGCCTGCAGGAATTCCTGTTGGACAGTGGACTGGAGAATCTTCAACTAAGTAGCTGGATAATCAAAGACCTTTTGAGGTATTTTAGTTTCTGGAAAACTGAACCTCATTGATTTTGTTGATGTGAAAGTTAATGATCAAGTGATCAAGTGTCCAGGTTGGCTAAGAAGAGCAAGAACAGCTGCACCTCCTTATGGGTCTCCTGCATTTAACAAACCCGAAGAATTCCTCAGGGAATAAACTCTTCTGGCTGTTTTGCACACAATGTCTGTCAAAGCCAAAGCGGAGAATGAAAGACGGGCAATAAAGTCCTGAAGTCTAGGAAATGTGTGCAAATTTGCTTAAAGGATTCTGACCCCCTTTTCTTTCTTTTCACTTTTATTCCTTTATGTAACGGCTCTATCAAGCCAACATGGATGTGTCCCAGTGCCTTTGGCGTGTTGGAAGATATAGGTCACTCGGTCTGCCCCAGCTTGTCAGCCTCTTAGGAAGGGGTGCTGCTGCTCCCAAAGCCTCCAGCTGGCCGTTCGATGAAAGGCTGCAAACATAAAAGAGAAAAGAAAGACAGATTTGTTAATCCTCGAAAGCTAAAGCAATTCACAGCTTGCCTTTAGGCACTTCAAAGTAATCTTTTAATTTGTTGTGCTTTTTCATTTTTAATGAAACTCTCCATGCTTCTCTGCATGGCTCAGTAATCAGAAGATTTAGAAATGAAATGTTCAGCCATGTCTTTGTCATATCCTCTTGCTTCATCTGCTCAACCCTGACAACCACAGAATGTTTTCTGTTGCCATGCAACCACCGTCTGACCTTCTAACCCTGCTATTGATTTGTCTGTCTACGACCCTTGACCTTTACTCTCTGGCTAGACACTGAACTCTTCTGATGCAAAGAGAAAGAGAGGTTAGGAACGGTGTCAGTGCCCAAGCTGCACATTTCTTTCTTTTTTTTTTGTGGTCACCTACAGCTAAACAGAAATGACCTAAGATTAGTTTCCTCTTTCTGACACAAATTAAACATCACCCTTTGTGCAGAATTCCGTCAAGACTACTCTGTAAACATGACTACACATATGGTAAACATTAGCAAAGAACACATGATTTGTTTTAACATTTTGAAACCTTATCCTGTATTACATCATCTGCTCTGAGGGAACCAGTGCAAGAGGTTTCTGCTTTTGAAACATTAACATCAAATGTTACAACACATCTCCCCCTTGGCTGCACAGTCCAAACGCTCTGGTGCCCCAATATGCAATAGGGCCCAGGAACCGAATTCAAAAACATTAACACTTCATTTTTAATGACTACTCATTAAATGGAGAACTTTCAAAAGAAGCGTGTTTTAGATGAAAAATGAGGAGAAGCCAAGAAAACCTCAAAACACTAATTACTATAATGGCAGATAAACCAAGGTCAGGCAAAAGGCAAGCCAGGTTTTATGATCTGCAGATTGAGAGCTCTGCAATATAGGTCAGGTATATCTGGAAAAAGGGGAGAAGGGGAACATTCCATCAACATGAGTTCAGATCCAGGGGTGGTAACCGTTTCAGCCATCTAAAAGTGAGCACTAATGGAAAAACAGAGTCAACAGTGATGATTAACTCAGCAGCCAGTGGGCAATTCCACATTGCTGTGATCCGATCATGACCTAAACTGAGCCCCAACTCCCTATTTCAATGTCATGATGTCAAGGTGCTTGATTTCCTTTTTTCCCTACAAACTTATAGACAAACTTGACTGAAAATTAAGCCATAAATCTACTTAAATACTCTCTAATGTTCCTGATATTTGTTCTCTAACAATAAAACTAATTTTTGTTTACAATTGGAATTAAAGCATTGCTATATTTATTACGAGAAGCAACAGTAAAAGAGACTCTTAGTTAAGACTATACTCGCTCATCTACAACATCACCATGACTCTGTAGCATTAAATACGACATCTGCATCACAAATTAGGCAGATGAACGCAGTGGAATCCCATGATCTGGCTGCCCTTTTTATGGGTTATGTTCTTCTCATCCCAGACATCTGAGGCAACATTACGTAACTACAGACAGCTTAAGCCTCTTCTGATGGCTTCAATCAACACTCTCTGGTTTAGTCTAGTAATGCATATAGGGCCATGACTGAAATATCCTCCCTTAATTAGTTGATGCTATGAATGGAATAAGTGCAATTCTTATTAAAGGTTAATAATGTTAAACAGGGTGTTTCATGAACCAATAGACATTTAAGTGAGGCACAAAACTAAAATAGTTTCACTGAATGACCCACTGACCTAGAAACTGGGCAGCTAGCAAGACATTAAAAACTTTTTTTCTCTTGTGCTCAAATATAGGTCAGGAGTGAAACAGGCGTCACGAGAGAGAGATAGAGGCAGAAAGGGCAAAGGAATTAAAGTGTTTGCTAAAAATAGAGAGGTGAGGGATAGATTGAGGATAAACGGAATGACGAAGGGTACAAAAAATAAAAAAGAAAATGCAGGGAAAAGATTTTGCAGGCAATTTGCTGAATGCCAGCTACACAAACACGGTGCTTTCCAAGAAGCCAAAAAAGCCACATCAAAGATGAGTCCCAATTTTCCTATTATCTGAGAAGACTGTAAATACAGTGTCTCTTTCATTCAGTCTCTTCCTTTTTATAATGTAGGGAAGGGAAGTCTATTAATAAAAATAGTTAGTGGGTGAGTTATTTAGCCTGTCAACCACACCCATGAATCATTAAAGATGCATTTATCTCCTAGCATTAGCAACTAATTATTAAATCTTAAACAGGGAGACACCAATAGCCAAACCATCCTAAAGAATCTGACATTGACACACCTGTGTCGGTTATTCGAAACTGCTATCGATTCTCATGTGGCACGTGGATTAAAGACATAATTCCTAATAATTGATCTCACTGCATAACCTGCTATTATCAAAGCTTAAAACTGTTACAAGACGATAAACCCCAATTTAATTTGCCCTATATATAGGCTATTATATGGGTTATATTTGTGCATGTGAGCTTTCATCTGGGAAGAAATGGCATGCTTGGCCCACTGTAGTCTTTACTTGGGCGAGGCCTGGAAACTATAATTCAGCTCAAATGTTTCATGTGTTGCTTTACAGCCGTTTTGGTAATGGAAATAATAGGAAAAGGCGGGGGTGCTGGATTTCATTGTGGCCATGTAATTGACCCTGGGGCAGAATGTAATATTCGGCACGTGGGTTAGGAGCTCATTTTTTTTCTCCCGTGGATTCCACGCCTGGGTTTATCTCCTCCAGTAGGAGGAGGGCAGGGCTTGGATAAGCAGGAGGAGTTCCAGGCCAACTCTTTCTTTAAACACTCATATCATCCTCTATTGAAAAAAATAAACGCTTTAACCGAGTCCATGTGTTTTACTAGTCACATGTGCTCTCTTGCCCCACAAAACGAATGGTAATTAGCCTCTCCCTGTTAGCCACATCGACACAATAACGACACGTCTCCTCCCTATCTTCCTTTCTCTTTCGCTAAGAGAAATCCTAAGAAAGTGAATGAATGTTTATTGCTTAAAGAGTACAATAAACTGTCACAATCACAACCAACACTGTAAACCAGCAATGACACTGCAATTAACAAAAGTGATTCTGTTATCTATTAGCAATCTGAAATTTCAAACTAGTGATGTGTTTTTAGGCATTGCTGCGGAAGCAGGTCCCAATTTGCAAGATTTTGTTGTAAAACTGGCAGAATCTTTGTTCTTTGTTATGGCAGACGAGGGTGTGTTTTCCACAGGTTTATGACCTACATTCTCTGCTGGCACACAAAGCAGTTCGTCTGATTCCCCCCTGATGCCTTAAAAGACCCCGCATGTTTTTATTTTTTTTATTTGCGACTTCTCATTTCTCACCGTTATGTAACTCCTAACACAGAAAGACTGGATAATGTCAAAAGAAAACTGCAAGTTGTCGAGCAAATCTCACATCTGCAATTTTTAGGCTGATTTCATGCATGCATGCTTCACTTGTTTCTGTGGAATGATAAGAGTGCATATTTACTTACTACATAAACCAATACACACTGCTGAACCTAAAAGCTGTAATCCAAAATCAAAATTGTACTAGTCACACTACACTGTGTCATAAGGGACAAACAAAAAACTAAATTAAAAACACAATGATTGCACATTTAAATTACACTGTATAAACACCTAATCAAATATGAGGAGCTCAATAAATCAGTTTATAACCATCTGCCGGGAAGCTCAGGAGAATAACAACGCAAAGTTCATTGACATCTATAATCATAAATAGCTTGCACTTCCGAGAGATCTGACCACCATCATTTGGTTTCAACAATAACTAAGTAGTAAATAGTCTCCATTGCTTACTGAGGTAGCAACAGTTCCGTTCAGTATCTTATAAATTTAGCTATTTTATCAATGCATTTACAATTATTGGCGTTTCGGGAGACATATACTTAAAATAGATTTCTGGCTGAAAAATCCCTCTAAATATTACTGGATAATCCCCACATTGTGCACAACGATAGCATATTGCTGGATATCAATAACGTAAATAAGTTTTTACTTGTGCAAGCAGTTGCATTTTACAGTCGGTATTTGCTCGAGTCTGTATACCAGGAAAGAGTTAACGGTTCGGAGTCGTCTAACGTAAACACCCGCGTTAACCTTTACCGAGCACGGCTACACGTGACAGCGAGAAGTGTGTCCGTGATTGTTCCTTCCAAAGCGTCGCATTAACTTCCGAACCCAATTGGATTTCACACTTTGTTAAAACTTTAATTTAAACGTCGTCGGCAAACATTAAACAGTAACCATGTATCAAGACATTTCCAGCGATATAATGTAATATGTTAGTGTTTTAATCCAAATTAAAAGTGTTACGCGCGACTGAACTTTCTGTGACTCCGATTCATATATCACTATACTACTGCTCAAATGGCGCAATATTATATCATTACTAAATAAACAATTCAGATATGCATGCAGAAAACCTTTGCGCGGGGTGAATTTAGGTGAATGGAATTATTATGGACATTTCCCGGGCGTCAAGTGCTAAATGTCCTGTTAACAGTCGCGAGGGGTCCTGGCCTCGCCTTAACATCGCGAACATGCACATTGAGCAACATCCGAATCTGTAATGAGCATGCGTAAACACACACAAATAAACTACACATTTTAGCAGTCGCATTTTAAATATCATAGCTACTTGGAATTATTTAAATTAGCTAATTTTAATAACCGCGTAAAATTTCCGCAAGATCACGCCACAGGAGCATAAGCATCACCAATGCAGTTGTGAGCGTGCACCCAAAAGTAGCAAGCAATTAAACCAACATACCGTTTGTGGCTTTTGTGCTTGTATCCAGAATATTGTTTTTTTGTCGCCCGTTGACTATTATTAGTCTCTTTGTATCAGCCTCGGTGCCTTTAGTAAAAGGCGAAGTGATGCACTACACACTGCACGCCGTGTCCAGTACGCGTGGATTCCGCAGCCCGTGTGTTTTTGCCCTGGTTCCTTGTGTTGTGTTGGCGAGGCGCTCCAGTATCCTGCCGCTAGCTGCTTCTGTTTAGAAATGTATGTTAGTAGGTCAGCGGTTGCATAACAGGACGCTTCGGGTGCCTCGTCACGTTTTGTTTCTTTCTTTTGCCCCCACCTACCTCCAGCCCTCCTCCCATCCGCAAGCCTGTGGCGACGCGAGCGCATAATGACTGGGAGGGATCAGGCAGGCGGCCAGACCTACTCTCAGATATGTAGGACGGTCATTTTCATAATCAGGCTGACATGGTGAAAACATGTAGGGATTAAGGTTACATGTGACTGACCTCTTATGACAGATATATGAAAATGTATTCGGTAACACTTTCATTCACACTTTTTAAAAGATGTTGTAAAAAGTGGTTGGCTTCTAAATAAATACAAGCATAAACAAGTGCCTTGACCCAATTTAAACCAATTCTTTTGCCAGCTGATTTTTATTTAGCTTAATGTCTGAGTGAATACCAGTGACCGTATTTAAGGTATTTCATTTTTTAAGGAAGGAAAATGAATGGATGAATACATTAGTACTGTCAAACAATTGATCATGATTTATTGCATCCCAAATAGGTTTTTGTTCACATAATGTGTGTGTGTGTGTGTGTGTGTGTGTGTATTCTGTGTATAAATACACACACATGCATGTATATTTTTAGAATTTTTTTTTAATGTATTAAATATATTTATACATTATATAAATTATATTAATGTAATATACTGTATGTTATTTACAATGTGTGTGTGTAAATGTAAATATTTAAAAAGATTTAATATGTTTGTATTTACACCTCACACAAATATATAACTTTTATCTTTTGATGCAATTAATTATGATTAATCGTTTGACGGCACTAAAATGAAAAACTAAATAAATAAATACATGAAAATAGAAATAAATAAAATCCAATTAGAAGAACATAAGGATATTTTGCGTCAATATTTTTTAGGCAATAAAGCTAATTTTCCCCTGGTTATTACCCAGAATTACTGTAATGCATTCAAAACAGCATGTATTTTACAGATATTTTGCAGCATTATGGTAATAAGAACTAAATACTACTACCATTACAGACAATAATAATTTGAATGTGATATTAAATATTTTCTTTATGGTCCTGAAATTGTTTTTACACAATAAAACAATTGAACAAATGTTTCCTTTCTTTTTTGTTTTGTTTTGGCCCTTGCCACTCTCTTGACAGCTTTTGTGAGAATCCCCCATCTGCTAATCTTAAAATGAGAAAGAGACAGGCAAGAAAATGTTAGCAATATGTTTCCTACTTTTTCCAACAATCTAAAGCCACCTCATATGTTTTATTTATTAGATAATTTTGTAAGAGAACAACATGTCTCCCTTTCCTTACTGACTGAAGTCACAGACACAATAGCATTGTGAAGATGACCTTGAACTTTGATGTGGCCCGCTATCCCCTCCCCCTTCTCCTTCCCGCCTTCAACCCCCTAATCTCACTGCGCCCAGCATCGTCTGGAAGAGGTTTCCATGGCAACCGTCGCGCTACCCTCCTTACGTCAGGCCCAGCCTCTGCTTGAATGCGTGAGTGACGAAGATCAACCAGTCAGGGGTCAGTGGAGCAGGGATGTGCGGAAGTGACAGAGCTTATACGTAAACACTGAAGCTCAGGAATAGCTTAGAGTCTTGATTTAAAGTTTAGCTCCTTAAATAGACTCTCGCGTCTATTTATATGCTCTTACGTCACCAGAAAGGTCTCATAGGAGCTCGGTTATCAGGGGAGAATATTTGGTGTCAGATGTTTATTCTTAGCCTAAAGGAAGTACAGGGAAATGTGTCAAGGTGAAGCAGGTGGTTTTGTCGTGCCAGTCTTTGTGTGTCATTTAATTCGGTTTATGGTATTTACGAGGTGCGTGTGAGTGTGCATAATCTGAATGGAAATACGGAAGGATTTGCTGACCTCTTGTGGATTATGCTATTGCTGCAAGAACAAATGTGGATTATTTAAAGAGTTATGGGTCTAATGTATACTGTATATTGAAATCATTATGGAGTCAGCAGTTATAAATAGGATATATTACACTTTTAAGGAAGGAATGGATTCTTTATTGTACACTCAACAAAACTCTGAAAATGTGAATTCAGCCTTTTCTATTTCAAAAGTTCCTGTTTAATTCAGTGTTACTTGCAATTTCTCTGCAACCTTGAAATTTACTAGAATTTGTGTGAAAGAAATTTTAGTTTTTAGATCAAATCTATAATTGTTGCCCATGCTTATTTTTTTTAGAGAAACAACAACCTTTCAAGATATATCTTAAAACCAGCCCACAATTAGATTAGCTTGTGGTTTCTAATTACAAGCTTTCTCATGAACGTAACATTTGAGTTGGCATATTGAGACATCTACAATGTCACTGCCCCCAGGGCTTTGAATATTTCTGTTAAAACATTACGTATACCAAGTAGAGGTGATAGTCCGTGAGAACATGCCAAAACACTGTCCTGGGTGATTCTGGGAACTCAGAGATGGTTCTCACATTTTAATTCAAGAGAATTGGTTTCAAAAACATGTTGTGAAACCACTGTTGGCTGTCCCTCAAGACAGTTCAACATACTTTTAAATATTATTATAAGGGGCACAAATAAAATTTTAGTTTAATAAAAAAAGGCAAACAAAGAGTTCAAAGATTTATTCACACAAACGTAATAATGTATATTTACTGTACAAATACACAAGAACTCACAAGACAACAGAAAATTTCACCATTAAAATGCAAGTAACAGTGTAATTCAATTGAGATATCCTTGTCTGGACAACGGCAGTAATCTCTATGAAAAAACAATATGAAGCAGTCTTTCAGTGCTGAGTTGCTACTGGTTCATGATGATAATCAAAATTAATTCCATTATTTCCCCCTTCCTGGTGTTTCCTGTTCTGCTTTAATCAGGATATAGGTTGCAAAAAGCAATATACTTTATTCATAAATCTGTCAAACCGCAAGAGAAATATTACAGTGTGGAGACTTTCATCTTCTCTCACTTACTGACAAGTGTTTAAGTAGTGTTGGCACGTATCAGAGGAATGATATTACAACGGAGGATGTTATGCTTCATTTTACATTTACAGTGACAGACAGGTCTGTGTGTGCAGACATTGTTTTATAGGAGCCTGAGGTGTTTTTTTTTCTTTTTCTTTTTGATCAAGATCACAGTGTTTGAGGCAAAAGGAGCGACTGAACGAATTGAGGTGATTGATGTTCCTGAATGTAAGTTAAAGGAAGGGGGTTAAAAAAAAAAAAAGTAATTATCCACCTTATTTGTAACATAAGCAAGGGACACAGCTATATCTCGAATGTGCAAGGCGTCCGGTATCATTTGCTTCCAGTTATTTTAGCTGAAGAAAAACAGTCCGTTATGCTGCTTTATATTGCAAGGTAATTGATAATTCTTATATTTTTAGGTAAATTAAAATAGTGTTTACTGCACTTATTTTAATTTCTAATTTTCCTAATGAACCGAAGATCTCGCACGCTCGAGAAAAATGGCTCACTTCCAGATGGCAAAATAAGGTGGATATGCAAGTCCCGTTTGGTTATGACTGAGTGTGAAGAGGTAGTGATGCGCATGCTGCCTTCTTTCCATTCATAATCTACGGATGTTCATGGCTGTGAGCATTTGGCTCTCTTTACAAAGTCTTAATTCGTTTTGGTGACCAGCTGCTCGGAGAAGAGCTTTTTGAGCTGGGCCACTTCCTCGCTGAGAGAGCTGAGCTGAGACTTGAGCATGCTGTTCTCGGCTTGGTATTTAGATTCGTTTGGGTTCACGTTGTGGCTGTTATTCCTGTGCTGCTGCTGCTGCTGCGGTGGCATGACTTTTCGGGCGTCTTCTCCGTCTTGCGGTGTCCAGTAACCCACTCCTTCGGTTGTTCCCGAAAGGCTGTGAGCTCTCGGGCCCACCGCGGGCAGCACAGGACTTTGCCGGTCTCCAGAACTGTCACATTCGATGCCGCCTGGAGACTTGAACCTCAGCTTGTGTGGAAGAGACTTCATACCGTCCACCGGCTCCATCCGGTATGATGACATGTTGACGTGTCCCATTGCTAAGACATCAGTCGGGGAGTGATGGGACTCGTACCCCAGCTCATCTGTTTGATGTGGAGACAACTTTCCTTGCTCGCTTAGTCTGTCTTCAAAGAAGACGGGACTTCCAACGCTGGACCCTCCAGGTGTGGAGAAACCCGAGTCTTCTGACATACTGCAGGCGTCTCTGATGCTTCTCCCAGATTGCGGTCCACTTTGGGACTGATTTGTCAACATTGGACCAGCTTGGTGAGCTCCGTCCCCACGCGGTAAGTAGTAATGTGGCGTCGAAGGCTGCGGGACGCAGGATCCTGTTGTGAGCGGAAGTATGGAAGCGTTTGAGGGATCTTTAATGAGGCCGAAGCGAAATTTCAGAGCGAGCAGTTCGGCTCGTAACCTGGCGTTCTCCTCGAGCAGCGCCAGCACGCGGTTTTCCAGCACCATGTCGTTTACGCGCCGCTTTTCGCGAGAGCGCTTTGCCGCTTCGTTGTTTTTCTTGCGCTTGTCCCAGTAGCCATCGTCCTTCTTCTCGTGAGGAATGAACTCCCGCTTGCGCCTCACAGAGTTGACGTTGGATGAATCAGAGTCTTTGCGTTTAAGTGCCGACGTTCGGCCCAGAAGCGAGCGCGCCAGCAAACTGCTTGAAGTCAGGATGGACACAGCTTCATCGGTGAAAGACACTGTGCTACTGGGAGCAGTCGCACTCAACACCCTCATCTCCTGAGATGACTCTTCATACATCTTGAGACCGTTTTATTCCCCCTCAGTTGTGATGTTAGAAGTTTGGTCTGTGCTGTGTGTTTGAATGCGGTTATCAGATGTTATTGACGCAGCTGTGGCTCCACCTGGTGGCAGAAAAAACATAATGATATTCCCCTCAGTTACGTAAGCTTAGTTACAACACAATGTTATGTAACTTCATTACCTCCCATTGGCAAAGCACAGTACGTTCTTGCTACACCGCATAATATCAGGTTAACGAGCGTACAGTTATATAGCTACCCACCTTACGCAAAGTGACATCAAATGAATGTTCTCACGTACTATACATCACTTGACTATCTTCACGTAGACTAGTTTTTTCACCTAATAACAGTGAAGCGCTAGGCTACTTCATGTAAACCAGAAACGCCTTCTCTAAGAATTCCCGCGCTGACCTATTTGCGGTGCGAGCGAGTCTCATCTTCTTCCTGTCCCAGTGAGTCACTTTCATCAAGGACTGCTGCCTTACTCAACACACTTATGTTACATTAGTACAGATTAAAAATGCTTTATATAAGATAAAAAAAGCGACATGTTAAGAATCTTAATGTTAACCTTAATGTTGAAGATTTGACTATATCAGTGGATTAAACGCCGAAATAAATATGTAGTTGGAAAAAGTTAACATTTCGCAATGACTTGGTTTCATGTGTTTAATTAAAAAATCTAACTGATGTGTTCAGTTTAACAATACCTTGAAAGTATCTGAATTGCAAAAATTGCATAATGTTAGCGTCCCTTTATCGGAATTTTATCCCTGCTTGGGAAAAAAAATCAATTTCAAGTTGTGAGCTGTTTTGAAGCACAGTCTAGTAGTTTTTAGCTGATCCAAATGTGGATCAGTAATGATGCATCTTTTAGCCTAATGCATGTCCCAAAACAAGGGATTTCCCAACACGCGTAATATTGCAGCATCTATCAATTGTCCAAACGAAACATAAAGATTTAATCTACATAAAAAAAATAGTTCAGCACAAGTCAAACAACTTGCTACTTTTGTACACAAATACATGCAACCTACGGAATACAAGCATTAATACAGGATTACATAAAAGCGTATATTACCATTATAAATCGTTGCGTAATTCTGTTCAGAGAGTCTTCAGTTTAAATCGTTTCCAGTGACTTTTCTTTCCGCGGTCAGTCCGGTTTTGCCCAGAAGTCGTCAAACGCTGCTCGGTTTTGCTTTTCGCCGGTTAAAGTCAAACGGGGACTGCTAGCTCCATTCAGTCGTTCCGTGTCTGTTGCGCCTCCGTCGCGCTCGGCCCCTATTTGTGTCTTTGCTCCATCAGGTTCAGTCGAGGACGCTCCATCACCCCGTCTGAACCACATGTGTGTGTGGAGTGGATGAACGGACCGCCCCCTCCGTACGCACGCAGGACCCTCCTCTTCCCTCTAATCTCTCCCTCGTTACAGTTTCGTCAGAATAATCTTTTCGAAAGCATTAAGTAATATTGCTCAATCTCCCCCCGCCCTCTCCACTCTCCTCCTGTGTCCTGAAAACCGACTGTTGTCCTCAATAAATGTACAGGAACTATATTTAGACTAGTGACGCGGGACCAGATGTCATTTTTTTCCAAGAAAGCGCTGAAGTACCACAACAATCTATAAAACATTCGGATTATAATGTTGTTTAAAAAAAACAAAAAACATTTGCTTTGTAAAGACAAGAACTGCGTCAACTGCTGAAACATAATGTTATGCAATGGAAAACATTAATGTGGTAATCATGCGGCAATAATTCAGTGCCATGGCCTTATTGGCCTATATCATGCCAGTTATTTTGTGTTAGGCAACCAATACCTAAAGCATGCCAAAAATTGTATACATGTACAATTTAAGAGAGAGACCATTTAACCACAAAAATTTAAATTCTCTATCCTTCACTTGTTTCAAACCTCTAATATTATTTCTTTATTGAATGCAAAAGAAGATATTTTGAAGGAAGTTGGTGGGTGAACTATGCCTTTAAATGAATACATGTAGTTCACATTATCACATACTGTAGCGACTAAAATCTGCAATACACCTAAATGCTTTTTGTGCTTTGTCTTTCAAATTCGTTTTTTGCGCATCTCATTGACCCTGCCATAATATTTGTACTGAACGGCAGTGTGTGCTTACACAACAGCTCTCAGAGCACTGAGAAACTGGAGAGAAAGCAAAACTGACAGCATGCATCTTTGGGTTGCATGCCATGAGGAACAGCAGTATGTTCGGCTCGCTGAAACAAACAAACAATCCCGCTGATTATAACATGGCCTCGTCTTCTAAGCAGTGTGTAACCTCCTGCTCTTGATCTGCGAAAGCCACACAAGTGTTTTTACACTGCATTAGAGTGATCAGATCAGCTCTGGGCCATCTGCTGCAGCAACTGACACTATGAGGCAGAACAGAGATTTTTACATGAGAATTTATCGTAACCTGTGCTTGAGATTTAATCTGTGTAATACAGGCATAATACGATACAATTTTGTTCTACCAAACTGTTTATTATAACAGCAATCTGATTAGACTCGTGGCGTCACTAAAACACCACAGGCCCTGTATGACCTCTTGAGTATCAGATAGGTAACATGGGATTTTAACCTCAAATTCTGGTGAAAAATATTAATCTATAATAAATGTTGAATTAAATAAAAAAATAATAATTGGGTCATTTTCTCATCCTCATATCATTCCAAATCTTTATACTCTTTTGTTTCTGTGGAACACAAACGTAGATGTTCAGCACACTGTCCGGTACACTGAAAGTGAATAATTTTTGGGTCTGTAAAGCTGCGAAAATAGCAAAAGCATTGAACAGTAAATTCCTGTAGAACTGCCCATCTGACTCTACTCCCTAAGTCTTCTGAAACCATAAAATAGAGTTGCTATTGTCCAGTAATATTTACATAATTATATATATATATAATATATTACTATTATATTATATATTACTATGACTTTTTTTCTTTTTTTTGGTCCATGGTAATTATATACAGTATCATATTATCACAATATCACATTATATGCAGTACATCCTTAACCTGTCTGCATAAATACAATACACTTGCTTACAGCAATTATATTAAATCTTGGCTGGATGATTATTTATATGTCATACAAAAATGTAAATTATCATCACACAGCTCTATAAAGGTGGATATATAATGTCCAACTTAGCATACATACAGTATGTACATATTGCAAAATGTAATCACCTACCTCTTTATGTGAAGTAAACTACAGCTCTTGCTCTAATCTGTTAAATCCCACTATAAGGTATAAAGATATTAATATTTCACATCATTAATTTCTGTAGCTGCTTTGAAACTGTGTATTGTAAAAGATGCTACAAAAATAACTTCTACTCGATTATTGCACTTTATATTCATTCATTGTGTAAATACTGATTAGGTGAGATATTAAGATAGATTTATTTTTCTTTTTAGATTTTGTATGTTAGCAGTATTATCCAGTCGTTTACACTCATATAAACCTTCAGTATTAATGTTCATCGCTAAAACATACATTATGTACTCTTGATTGTTCAGATGTTACGATAAACATGTTTCCCTGTAGCCATGCAGACTGATTGTCATTGGCCCGACTAACAACAGCCCTGTTCAAGCAGAAAAACTGGGGGAAAGGTCACTTATCTTACACTACGGTACAGTGACACCAGTAAATGAGTTACAGTATCCTTTATTTAACCTTTAACCTTTTTATATTTACATTTTACAACTGTAAATCTTATTTAATCACAAGTCTGTTCTCCTTGGCATAACCACGTTTGGACCTTGTTTGATTTTGAAATGTTCAAATGCTCTGCAAAAAGTGCTCGTTCGTTCATTGGTTTTCTTGTGTTTGTGTGTGTGTGTGTGTTTGAGCTGGAGCAGGTGCCCTGAGTTAATCCAGGCCGGCTCAGGCTTTAACACATTGACACACTTAGCTGCTTAACCTCAGTCTTTAAACAAACCAGGTAAACACACAGACAGGGTTATCACTGTGAGGTGCGCTGAACGCTCGAGGCACATCAGACACGCACATGCAAAGATCCTCGTTGATCCAGGTCAATGCAGAAGCAGGTCCAGATTTAGCGATTTCATTTCACATGACGCTCCGGTCTGGTTATGCATTAACTTATCATACATATAAAGAAAAGGGTTTGCGTAGAAACAGGAATGTTTCTGAGCAAATCGTTTAAGTAGAAGGCCTCTACTTGCTTACCTGGATTTGTGAATCGAGTGAAAAATGGTTGAAATAACACCACTCAATATTTATTTCTACGCTTGTGTTACATAAAAATAATAAGTCTGCGCCTATTGGTGTTGATTATGTCTATGAGATACCACGGCAGAACATTTTCGATAATCAGCGTGACTCTATTTCAGAGCACGAAATGTCTGAATCTGTGGGAATAACAAGAAAGCATCCTCATCTAAACTCTTGCATGTGTTTACCAGTTCATGCCAGGACGCAGCTTAACTTCAAACCCCTCCTCTCTCCGTTTCTCGGCTCTTTAATGGGAAAGAAAGCATGCAAAAGACAAGACGAACTGCGAAAAACGAATATAGTGATAATAGCCTAAAATGTTCATGTTGAGTAAGTAATTTAACAATTTAATTGAGTTTAACAAAATAAATACATTATTGAAGGATAAAATAGACATGAATGGCTGGCATTCGCAGCAGCACTGGTTATACAACTATTTTGTCCATTGATTTTCTCCAAAGGAGTTCTTGGCCTTGAACCAGCCAATTCAATGTACTTATAAACTTTGATGTGAGCCAAAAAGTTCAAATTAAACTATTAAACAACGAAGTACCCTTCAAATGAAGCACTGGAAATGATATAATGAAATTAAAAAATAATAGTTCAATGTACAATTCTTTGGCTTTTAAAATCCGTTCATTTAAGGAGACTTTTTTGTAGAAAGCAGCATTCTGAAACATGCAAAAAGAATTAAAATAGAAAACGCTCGAAATCATGCCAGAGAATGCAGTTTATTTGGTCATGTAAGAGTGCATGTGTAAGTGTTAGTTAGTTTTACATGACAACATTTAACCCAAAAATCCTTAGCATTTTTGATAGGTTTTGCATGCATACAAAAATATTGCCAAACTGATCCATGTATGAGACCGAGCGAGCAAGTAGTTGGCGATGTCACTTAAGGACACTGGCACCTGCCTAGTGAATTAATAAGCATGCCCATGACATCACAGTTTTTGTGATAATAGTATTATAGAAAGCTGCTTAGTGATTCATATACATGGGCTAAAATACACTGCATGTAAACAGTATGATCACAATTAGGCTTTTTCCCTTTAGTGCATGTAAGCAGTTTTAAAACAAGCCCAAAAAAGTTCCATGCATTTATTATTTTTGTTATTATTAATTATTTATTATAGTTTTAAATGCCTGAAATGAGGTCTGTGGTAATACAAGCAAAATTTCAGTTTTATTCTACAACATATAATAATACATTAATAATACCTTGTGGTTTTTGAAAAGCTTTAACTCGTCTTAAAATAGACAGATGCTGGCTAAATGGCAATGCCTGTTAAACATCATCACACCGAAAAGAAACTAATTTATTCACTAGTTTAAGTTTTTACTTGTGGTGTAGAACTGCATTCTTGCACAACCTTTTTAAATAATAATAATAATAAAAAAGACCGAAAGCTATTGCAAGCTTAATTATGGTCATGAGACTGATGTAGTTTGTTTATTGCATGCATTTAGCTTTTTTTTACTTCTGCCGATTGTATTTTTAGGCTTGGAAATTGAAGTTGTCTTCATTTGTATCATGATGAACAAAATGTGTAAGAATCATAAACGTTTATTGGTGGCAGAGCCTTTTTTCTGAAAAAGCCAATGGAAAAATCCTATTTGTTTTTTTTTTTTTAATGTTGAGGGAACCAGGGTGATGCTGACTTTCAGGTTGGCCTATAAAAATACGTCATCCCTACAGCACTCTATAGTAGTTTGAGAGTGTAGGGACTGGTTTATGTCATTCACAATAGTGGGCGTGCACAGATGCGCTTTTTTGGCACAGTTTACATTTCCATGGTTACAGCGACTGAGTTGATTATTTGTCTGTTGAACAGACTTAAAAACGAAGTTAAAATCAAACCGATAGCTTCTAGTAGAAGAAAAATGAGAATTGCCCTATGGACAAAATGAATGCCATTTTTCTTCCAAAACTCTATAGGGATAATAAACACATCTTGCAACACACACAACAACAATCAAAACATCAGACGTGTTCGTCTAATCCTAATTAGGACAAATGACATAGGCTGGTCTAGTAAATGGCTGAGTCTGCCTGTTTCTCTGGCTATACAATCGCATGCACACAAAGCCGCCTGTAGTAAAGCTCTACATTATCTCAGTTTATGTAACAGCTTGAAAACAATTGCTTTAATTCAGCTTGCCACTGAAAGGCAGTGTGAACTGCTATTGTTCTGGGAAAAGAGCGTGAATCACCGATGTGTTTTCCTCTCTTTGTATTTCTCCCTGCATAAAGGATCTGACCTTTGAAGTATGTTTTCTCCTGTGCTGCAATACCAAATAAAAACGACAACTTTACAGTCACTCTTCATACCTCTGACACTTACTGACTGTCAAAAAATTATTGTTCAAAGCCATAAGCCATTTAGAGTTGGCGTACAGGCTATTTAGAGGGATGTCATTGCAGTAGATAACATTTTGTTAGATGATAAATCACAAAATAATGTTTGGAGCAGAGTAAATGATGACACAATGCACATTTTTTTGGTGAACTGTCCCTTTAAGAGTCCATATACTTCAGCTGCTACAATATGTGCAGACGTCTTGTTTAAAGAGTAGGCAGAGGGGTGTATTTATAGAAACATGTACCCTATATTTTTTAATTTATGAGCTTTCTCTGCAGGCCTCGAGTTTCTATGAATAGAGTCTGACTCACTCTGTGTTAAACTTGTGCAAGAGAGTCTCAATCTGACATCTTATTTTACAGAGAGCCAGAGAGTTTCTGTGTGCACATTGAAACATTGAAATGCTTCGCACACAATCCTCTGCCATATAGCACAATGCTGTATATGCATCCCGAAAAGCCACAAAAAGCGTATTTGAAATCCATATATCCCCTAGGCATTTCCTCAGGTAAAGAGCAGACAGACATATACACCCTCCCAAAAATGTTTGTGGCCGTAAGGAGCAGATAAGGCCTGGGACACCTTACTCCTATATCTTTCTATTTCTGGATCCCAAAATCCGTCAATACGTTGTTATGGCAACCTTCACCAGTTGCTAGGAGCGGTATGAAATGATCATAAACAACTCAAAAAGGGGACATTGGTATATGTTTAAGTGGAGCTGACAAATGACACTTGATGGCACTTAGTTTGCGTCACAGGCATGCAATAGAGCACATTTCATTGAAGAAAATAAAAGCCAGAGGGAAGTTGTAGTGGTTGATTTGTACTAAAAACTTATTTTCCTTGAGGGTTCTTTTTGGTTAAAGCTGACTTTCTCTTAAAGCTGAATGTTCATATACACAAGTCCAAAAGGGACATAAAACCAAACTAAAGGTCATATTTTAGAGCAGTCCTTGCCGTTTGGGAAAAAATCTATTAAATCTGACTATGTTGGAAAATATTCAGATGCAATCCCATTTGTATATTGCATCAACTTCATAAGTAACTAATTTAATTACATTGTAGTCTCATTAACTGTAAAAGATTACAGTTCCATTTAATTTGTAGGTAAATTATGTAATTGTTACATGTAACTAGTTACTCAACAGTGCAAGTATATTATGTTAATGAATTCCCAATGCATCATAAGATTATATGTGTTGTGGCGCTTTGAGGAATTACACAAACCAGGAAGTGGTGAAAAGCCCCAGAGGGTGGATTTTATTGACAAAAAAATATAGGTGAACCGGTGAAGTCGTGGAGAGGTGCCCAATCCAGCGTGCTCTGTGCGCTGTGTGTAGTCTTTTCGGTGCTCTGAAAGTGTCCTGCGGTGTCGTCTCGGTGGCGATCAGTCGTGGCTGCTGTCTGAAGCACAAAGAGAAAAGGGGTTAGCGTCTTGTTAGAGCGGAGAGCGGATCTCCACTGGGCTTGGAGCGGCGTGCTCTTTTATGCCTCAACTTAACGAGCTGCAGCCGTGACTGATCTGTTTGAGTCCATTTCCAGGGCGACGCTGCTGAGTGCTCGGGTGTTCCACAATGGAGCAGACGGTGGTGTTTGAGGTGTTTCACCCTCCGCTGGGCGACACAAAATTTCAGACAATGAAGTCCCGATGGGGCGCTGGCTTGTGTTCCTGGCCTTCGATGGTCCCTACTTGAGCCCAACAATGCTTTTAAGTGATCATCATCGCGTTGGGATTTAGCGAACAATTCCATCTCTCCCGCTGTCGGGAGGTCTGTCTTCCTGCCCTGCATCTTCTCCGGCTCCCGGCTGGGCTAGCTGACAGTAATGTGGCGAGCCGGGACATGTTGAGTATCGCCATGCACGCAGGTGATGGGAAGTAGGGGTCAGCATGATGGCAGCTTGTCTTAAGTTGAGGGAGCTGCCTGAATCCAGGAGGGCTAGGGCGGGCCGTCCGTTTAACTTCACCTCCCCTTGCGGCGCACTCTGAGGCAACTTGTAGTGGACAACGCAGCCAGCTAGCCAGGCACGTGCAGGTGGTGCAGGGTCCTCCATGGCATCGGCTTGTCGGCCAGGCCAGGACCCGCTGGCTTGCTTAGTTGGGGACACCTGATTTCCAGGGATTACCGTCGTCTTGACTACAGAGACCGTCTCTGCATTTGA
>JAUCMU010000063.1:2731255-2752408 GCA_032275025.1 Enteromius treurensis | reverse complement strand
CTGAAAACATAACTGACGGTGTGTTCATCAGTTTTGTATAAAAGCATTAGAAAATGCAAGTGCATTTAGCCGCAGCCTCGATCAGACGCTTCAGGATAAACACATTGCACATGTGACGCGCAAGTCTGTCAGCGCGCCGGTTTCATGCAGCTAATACCAATGCGTTCCAAACGGTATATGAAGATCACGGACGACAGGTGATAAGGATCGAAGCTCCCACTACAGTAGTTGAGAAAACTAGTCCCGTCCGAACAAGGCTACAGTGTAATTCAGCTATACATCCGCACTAAAGGTGAAAGTCACCGTAGCTTGTTGTATAGACTCCAACCCAACTTTGGAAATAGATTTACGGCGATATTTTTTTTATCGCGCGATAAGAGTCTCGTTGCGTTAACGCCGATAACGGCCCACCACTAGTTTAAAATAATTATATTTTGATAAATGCTTGATATGCTTATGTGCTAAACTTTTGTCTTCAGGTTTGAAATGCCTGGAGCATGGCATGTACACAGCAATCTGCTACTGAATACCTCAGAAGAGCCAGGAGAAACCTGGTGACTCATATGAAAAACCTTCCTCTGATCATTGAGAATCTATATAAGCAGAATGTTTTCAATGAACATGAGGTTGATGCTCTCAAAGCAGAGAGGACAGAGTTTGATAAAGTCAGATGTATATTGGATTGGGTCGTTAACAAAGGTGAAAATGCCAGTTACAAGTTACTCAGAATTCTGGATGTCACTCAGAAGAGGACATTACATTCTGCATTACGCTACTGGATCAGCTGTTTTCCCTTCGTAGTGGAAGATACAGATTATAGTTATTTATTTGGTAAGTAGCAAATGAAAGAGCATTTTGGTGAAATTAACACATTTCTAATAAAATGTTGCCGTGCTTTTGTAGACATTGTAGGTACAAAGCCCTGTCAAACCTACCAAACACAGCTCAAGATAAAAGCCAAAAATATCCTGAAGAACCAAAGGAAATGTTGCCATAAATATCTGGATGATGACGGAAAAGTCAAAATTAGTTTTATACCTCTTGTTTTAGACACAGACTCTGTGGTAAAATCTCAAAGCAAAATAAAATTGAAAAATAAAAAATGCAAAAAACTACGGCCCAAGAAGCTCAGCGCTTACATTCCTAAAGAGAAACAAGCACTGTCACCTGAGGATCTCCTGAAATGGCAGGACAAGAACATCCTCATCGTAGGCAAACCTGGAATAGGAAAGACTACATTTGTCCAGGAAATGTTGTTTCTATGGGCAGAGAAGGATAGCAGGGAGCTGGACTACATGTTTTACTTTGAAGAAAGTGTTTTGGCCCACAGTTCTTGCGTTGTCAGCTTGGAATCTATTTTGTTTGATGTGTATTTAAAACCAATGGATAAAGACAGAAAGGAAGTGTTTCAAGACATTGAGGAAAACTCAGATAATGTTGTCATTGTGTTTGATGGTGTGAAGGATTTGGAAGAAAACTCTATCTTATGGAAGATCATGAACCATGAGCTCCTTCCCGATGCCAAGATTGTGATCACATGCAGATCAGAGGTGGAAGATGATTCCCTTCTCTTCAACTGGCCGACACGGGAAGTGTATGTCCAAGGGTTCAGTGAAGAGTCTATCAAAATGTATTATCAGAGTATGTTGGGTCATGATCCTGTTCTCCTAGATGTTATTTTGAAGAATCAAGAGCTGTTTAGTCTTAGTCATGTTCCGTTGTATTCATTCATGATTGCAGACTTGAGTAAGTTTAAAAATGACACCATATGCAACCATCCACACACAGTCACAGAGATGTACATCCACATCTTCCGTTTTGCTGTGAAAAAACATGGGAATAAAAAAAAAAAGCAAATAGATAAGTACTTGAAAGAGATAAAAGGTCAGGTTCATCCCTTGATGGAAAATGCTTTCAAAGCAACTATGCAGAAGTGCCTAAACCTTCCACATATTAGCAGTGATGATGAGACTGATGTTTGCCAAGCTTTTCTGAAAATGATCACAACAACAGACTCACCAACATCTGCAAAGACATACTGTGCATTTCTCCACAACACCATGCAGGAATTCTTCTCAGCTTTGTGGCTTCTTGAATATCCAGATGAAATTGAGAAAGTCCTACTGCTCTGTCAGACTGAGGAGCATAAACACATCAGACATGTCCTTCCTTTCTTATGTGGACTCTTGAATGAACACAACATCAGACTCCTCAACTGTCTCTTCTCAGAGGATCGGGAAAAAAAACCATGTGACTGGTTCATTGAGAAGCTACTAGACACTTGTGAAGAGTTTGATCTTCCCTATATGTGTCAGTGCTTGTATGAGCTCCAGTCTCCTAAAGCCTGCCTAATGTTTTTGGAGAAGATGGACCATCGTCTTGAACCAGATATAGATCTTGATCCTCATCAGTGTTGTGCTGTGTCTTATGTGATCAGTCAGTCCAGAGATAAAGAGGTTTATCTGAATCTGGAGGACTGTAACATGACGGACGTAGGTATAAACATGATGCTCAGCTGCTCACCAAACATCAGGTACTTGAAATCAGGATGGATAACTAATCAATCGATCAAAAATTAATCAATTACAAATTTTTATTTCGGTCCTCACAGACAACTTTTCACAAAAAATTAAATAAACATTTTTTAGTCTAGCTGTTGTGTAGTGAAAAGGGGACTTATTATGCCCCTTTTAATGTAATAAGCATAAAGGTTTTGTTCACTGAATGCGAAATGTTTTTCATATTCATTATCATTTGCGATCAGAATGCATGCTACCAATGTGAAAATGCAGGAAATGGAACCTGTTCCAAATTCTTTGGTGACGGACAAATGTTTCTGAGGCAGTGTGTTGACACATCAGGTCATTTTACATAGAATTTTGGACTTTTGGAGTGTGTAATGAGCTTAAGGCAGGGGTGTATAAGCTTGTTCATGAAGGTCTGGTGTCCTGCAGAGTTTAGCCCTAACCCTAATTTCACACCGGAAGCTTGTCAGGCTTTTGTTAGGCTTACCAGAAACTTCCAGGCAGGTTTTGTTGAGGCAAGTTGGAGCAAAACATTGTAGGACAGCGGCCCTCCAGGGCCAAGTTTGGATAGCCCTAGTCTAATACAGTATGTCCCCAGAATATGTAAAGTGCATGCATTCATCTCGCCATGATTGGCTCTGAGCAGATGGTTCAAGACACAACTCATAACTCATGATTTCTGTGTTGCAGGTTAAAGACTTGGAAAGAACCAATGAAGCAAATCACATTCTTTCTAGAACTCTTTCATAAAGCATCACACTGTTGTTGCAGTTTTTTTGATGCAAAAGAACAATACAACTCTGATAAATGCAATGCTCAGCTGGATCTTTGCTCACATGTGAAGAACTATGAGACTCAAACAGGCAGGAGTGTCCTTCCAGCATTACAGTCAGTTTTCCAGTTACATGATGACTGGATCATAGATCTCTCAGAGAGAAAGAGCTCCGTCCTCCTGGAAGTGCTCAAACTACAAACAGAGAAGAAGCCAGTAATGCTTAGAAGATTTTCAGAGGAAGAGGATGATATAATGAGGTTTCTTCAGTGTCTGCCTTACATCTCAGAACTGAGGTGAAAAGATTTAGAGCAACTTTGTACACAAGTCCTTGAGTCTTTACAGTTTTTTTGCATACAAAATACTACATTGTTTAATTATTTTTGCAGTTGTAATGGATCATGTTAAAGTAAATATTTATTTTAATCAAGTATTTATTTCATCAACGTTTTCAGTTTTTCTGAGCAGTGTTTGTTAACACTCAATAAAGTGGTCCAGTTCAGAGAGAATCCAGAGCTAATAACTTTACTGTTGGAGGTTACTAGCGTCTCCATCTGCCTGGATGGACATCTATCCATCAAAACCTGCAAGTCTGTGGGAGGAGTCCTACATTTCCTTTCTGAAAAACTCAATCTCACTCTTAAACCTAAAGCCATCTCTGTCAGAGGAACAACGCTTCTCTTCAGACACATCACAAACACACACACACTCAGGTACAGACAGGACTGTTAATGAATAGACTGGATCAAATGTTATTTAATATTCTTAAATAGAGATTTTGCCTATATTCACAGTATGTGTGTGTTTTTGTTTCAGGCTGAGTGGTTATATGGTGGTGAGAATAGTGCAGGCATTGAGGTCTTTGAGAGTTCAAGCTCCCATCACTGTTAATAAACTCAAACTGGATCTTAAACTTGAACAGTGCTCAGAAACGAAGCTGTCCAGAGTCATGAGCAGTTTATCTGTCCTTCTGAGACTCTGGACTGTCCAGTGTCTGAACTTGACTGAATACAAGATTCAGTCTGTTTCTGTGTTTGTCCTGCTGTGTCACCAAGGCCCACTCACTCTCAGGTCTGACTGTTAATTTAATCAGTGTTTAACTTTGTATTTATCATGGCATAGAAATAAAACAATGGATTCTGTATGTGTAGACCATCGAAGGAGACTCTCCAGAAGCTGGTTGAATGTGTCTGTGAAGCTCAGGAAGAAGAACTGACTCAGTGCTTCCTGCAGAAAGTAGGGGGGGATCTGACTTCCTGTTCGTTAAACTGGGAACAGCTTCATTGTTTCCTGCAGCACAGAATTCAACAAATCACTGTGAACTTCAGAAAGTGCAACATTCAATGCAGCATCAGTGAAATTCTACCATTTCTGAACTGGATTCAGTTTAAACAGTAAACAATACATTAATTATTTTACAAAATATGTATATAAAATGTACGGCTTTGCAATTTTTGTGCATAAAAATATAAACCAAATAATATAAAAATATCCAGTGATTTAATGATGATATATATGATGTGTGTGTGTACAGGATGAGCTCTAGCTTCATGCTGTCTGTAATCAGAGAGATCTACGAGTCCGGCTCTGCTGGTTTTGTGTCTAGTCTGTTGAGTTCGGTGCAGAACTACATTAACCTGCAGAGCAGAGAGCTGGACTCTGTTCACTGTGCGGCCCTGCGCTTCACACTGCAGCACTGCACTGCTGTTTCACTCAATCTACTCTGGACCTCCATACCAGAGGAAGAGCTGGAGAACATTCTGCCTCTCTTCACACACGTGTCCCACCTCAGGTCTCACTGCTTTTCTCTGAATCTCTATTCTTCACTTTTTCTGTCTCAGTTTACCCCGTGTGTTACATTCAGTAACTCTCATTTTCTGGGTGATGTCAAAGCCTTGTAGTAGCATTGATTTATATCTCAACTAGTTAAAGCAGATTTTGTTAGGAGTATTTAATTTAAAAAGGTTCATAAATATATTTTGAATAGAATTAAATAATAACACTCACTAGGCAACTATTTCAAAAGTACTCATAAATGTATTATTAATTAAACCAGAATCATTAAGAGGAATCAGGATCTAAATCTGAATTGAATTCCTTAGTATTCCCATACATGCTTTTAAACTGGTGCTGATGTTACTAGATTGTGTCCTGATCTACTGTTTGTTTGTGTTCAGTGTTGACAGGCTGCTGTTACTGAAGATGCTTCACTGCTGCAGTGTCTCTGGTGTCCAGCAGGAGGCAGCAGCACTTCTGCTCTCTGTCCTGCAGCACAAGCTGGACTTATCCTGCCGTTTTGCTCTGGATCTGACAACAAACACAGACTCAGAGCCTCTACATCTGACCGCTGATGACTGCCGTGTGATGTCCACAGTCATTCAGAGAGCTCGTTCAGGCACAAAGACACAGCTGATTCTACAGGACTGTGAGATGAATACAGCTGGAATAGATCAGCTCTTCCCAGTGTTACGTTCTGTTCAACTCTGGTGAGCAACAGGAACAGATCACATTCATACGCAGATCCAATATAACAGCATTTTGTATATACGCGGCATCTCTTGCTCTGTGTCTTTCAGCTGTGATAAGTCTCTGCTGCTTCAGTTTCTGGCTCGTGTGAGGCCTGAGAAAGCCGGGTCTCTTTCTCGAGCTCTGGGTGAAGAGCTGGACCTCAGTCAGACTCAGCTGGACCCGCAGGTCTGTAGAGGTGTGGCGCTGATTCTGGAATATTCTGAAGGACTGACAGAACTGGATCTGAGTCAGTGCCGTCTTACAGATGACAGCCTGGATCCGCTGCTCCCAAACCTCCACAAAGCACAAAACATTGAGTGAGAGACTCACAAACATACACAAAGTGTACATTCCTGGAGGATCACATAATAGTTTTTACATTTCTTATTTGTTTGTTTGTTTGATCTCAGTTTTAGCGGCAATAGCATCACTCGGTCTGGTGCTCTAAAAATCAACAGTATCATCACTGGAAACAGTAACATAAAGACAGTAAGGTGAGTGTCCCAATGTTGTTCAAAGTTATTGAAATGGTGAAGTCTGGGTTAAAGTGCATGAAGTAAAATCCTAATAAATCCTTGATGTTATAAATATTTATCTACAAAAAATATTTTTTTAATCATGGAAAAAAACTAAAGAAATTCCTGTCCAAACTTTTGACTGGTATTTCATATTGTCATGTGAAACAGATTGAAAATCATAATATCAGTGGTAATAGTGTTAAGTGTTGTTTCACTTGCATATATTCTTGTATTCATTTAGCAGGTGCTTTTATCTAAAGCAACTTGCGAATGAAGAAAACAAGCAGTGAGTGTAGCTAATATCAGTGTGGTTTGTGTCCCTGTAGGCTCTTCAACAACAGAATTGAATTAAAGGAGCCCTTCCTCACAGACCCACGATATGAGATCTGGTGATGCCAATAAACTCCCTCTGGATTTAACAAACAGCTAATTTAAATAGTGGTGGAGAATAATAAGGTAACAGCTGTAAACACACTTTAAGGAATCCATGAGATGAATCAAGCCACCAGACTATAAACAGCATTCTTTTTTACCATCATTTTCAATCATAATCAGCAGCGGGTTTCTGTTGAATTAACAGTGTTTTATGAAATTACACATCAATCGACATCAATCTCCTTTCCTCTTCTCAATCTCATTTATATTATTTGTGTCATGCAGAGTCTTATAGTTGAGAGTTTTTAATAAACTAATTTGAAAAGGCAAATTAAAAATGTGTGTATATATTAACACACATTTTTACATTTACATTTTTACATTTATTAATTTAGCAGCAGACGCTTTTATTCAAAGCGACTTACAAGTGGGGAAAACAACAAGAAATTAGTCCTAAAGAGGCAAAAACAACTTCGGAAGTGCTCATAATACTGCACAACAGGCAATGTTCAAATAAGTGCATGCTAGAAAGGGAAAGAAAGAGTAGGGTTAATTTTAATTTTTAAATTTTTTGTCAAATAGTGTTGAAAGAGATGGGTTTTCAGAAGTAATTTGAAGGTTGTAAGGGAGTTGGCAATTCATTTAGCAATGGGAAGATCACTCCACCAGCCAGGAACGTTGTGAGAGAATGTTCTGGAAAGAGATTTTGTGCCTCTTTGTGACAGTACAATGGGGCGTCTCTCACTGGCAGATCTCAGAGTTCTGGAGGGAGTGTAGATTGGAAGCAGTGAGTGGAGGTAAGCGGGAGCCGAGCCAGTGATTGTTCCATATGCAAGCGTCAGTGCCTTGAATTTAATACGAGCTTCAATTGGGAGCCAGTGCAGGGAGATGAAGAGAGGTGTCACATGTATTGCATTTTCAATTTAGTTTTTGTTAGTTATCATTATGTAGCCTATTTTAACTTAAACATTTTATAGTAAGCCCATTTTAGTGCTATCATGTAATCTGCATAATCTGAATAAACTGGGAGTCTTAAAGACCTAAAAGTTGTATGTAAAACTACTGTCATAAATCCTTATGATTTCAAGAAAATACTGCAGCATGCTGTTTTAATATCAACATCATTCCAGTAGAGGACAGCAGTGATTTATTAATAATGAGCACAGAAAATTCACAGCGAAGATGACAAGGAGGAGATAGACGATATCAATAGCAGGTGCATTCATACCGCTGACTGGCTGATCTTCTCCTCTTCATGAAAGATCATTTAGGAATTGTTTCACTGTCTGATGCAATACAAGACAGACAGACTCAGGGAATCACTTACCTCATTCTTGTGACTGAAATGTTTGAAAGTTTTGATTTTATGCCTACCTGTTACTGTACGAAATAAAATCTGCTCCTTTTTTTATTAAATTGAAGTCCAACATGCTGTTATTTGGAAACTTGAAATACAATGTTTTGCTTTTCCAAACGTTTCTTAAACTTCTTTCTGAATTCATATCTAGTGAGTTCGAGATGTATTTACTGTATCAGTGTTTTTGAGCAGTATTCTAAAGTAGAGATAAAGAGGATGATCTAATGGAGACACACATTAGGGGGATGATAAGGGTACTTGTATTGTTCTCTTCAGGGTTTATGAACACAGCTGTTGCCATGACGATTCCATTTCCACAGACATGCTGGAACAATGGCGTCAATCACTGAAACAATCTCAGGGCTTTTTCAACTGGACAATGAATATTTTGTACGACAAGGGTACTGTATGTCAGAAGAACGACTCTTATAGTGCTTACAGAACATAAAAGCATATTTGTTTTCCAATACAAATACCTACGTTAACCTTCTTAATATTGAGATACATTTACTTGAGAAGCAAAATTACTTAAATTTAAAGTCATTTGTTTCCAGAATGTTTCATTATGGATAACATAATCGGAGTGATCTGCCATTTACACCAGGAGGGACTCGAATTTTTATGCAAATAGTCTGTTTCTGGGTGACAATCAATTGCAGGAATGAAACAATTATTAACGGCAATCAGAAGCCTAAGGTTAACATGCTTTGTCTGCCACTTAAGTGTGATTCATTAGGTGTACGCTTACAAAATTATAATCTCTAGCTATAGAAACAAACCACTGATACACTAAATGGCTCTTGATAATTTTTTCAAGTCATAAAGAGCTGGTTTGATAAGAATCTAACCGGAGCATATGTTTTGATCTCCATAATGCTGTGAAAGCTTGTTTTTATAGGGAAATCTGTGTCCTAAATGACATATTGTACTTTATGCACCTGTATACCATGCACCATGTAGTCAGGTGCCCAGTATGTGATTCAGGATTGGAGTGTGTAAGCAGCCACAGGTGAGTGCATGAAGTTGATTAAGTGCATCATCCAGGTGTTTAAAGTTACTCTTTATGTTCAAACTATATAAACACACTGTTTATACTAAATAGTGATCGTTTTGACAATAATGGAGTTTCAGGAGGAGTGGTGGCCCAATTAATCACAGCTCTTTCGCATCTCCTAATCAAGTCCACCCAATCATCTCTTTTGGTGCATAATGAAAAGAAAAATCTATCCATATTGATAAGACACATCCTAACATTCCACACAAACACACACACACACAGAGGTTCAGTCTGACGGTGTTTCTCTGGTGGTTTTGTGGATTTGTTCAACCATCATGTGTTTGGGAGTCTGTCTTTAGCTCTTGGAGAAGCAGAGAGTCCTGGTGGACTCTTCAATGAATTATTCAGCTTCTCCACTTTGACGTGCTGTGGGTTTGTTTTTTAAGTCTTCTACAACATTCATTTGCTTTCAGAGACCCAGCAGGTGCTTCTCATATTGTGTGTTTTCTTCATAGCTCTCTTGTGTATGTGTGTGTTGTGGGAAATGAGTGATTGTCTATGGGAAACAGTTACCCCTAGTGTTTATGTAACAGGTTTACAGTATGTGCTCTTTGGAGTTTGGTGTGATTGCTCAATCTCATCCAGTAAAACAATATTTGTTGTGCTTATCTGAAGCTAGTTCAAGGGTTTGATATTCATCTGCAAGCTCAGCCAGTAACTTTACATGTTTATGTGTTGGTCCATTTAGAAAAAATACAACATTATCATGCAACTGACCAACATACATGCTCTGAGGTGCATGCTTACAACTGATGCAAAAATGACATTGTAGACTAACAACATTACCCAGATGTTGTTTCACCCTGTTAAAAACAGTATATGCTGGTTAGATATGTTTTGAATCACAGCAGCTGGTTTAAGCTACTGTAGTAGCCCAGGACAGGACATGACCAACTTAAACTAGCTTAACCAGCTCAGAACCAGAATAGACCAGTTTCAAAACATATACATAACTAGCATATGTTTGTTGTTGTTTTTACAACAGGGCACCCCTCTCTGCCAGGGCTTTAAACAATGCAAAAAAGATGCAGTTTTATTAAGAGTTTCCAGCATGCATTGCTGCATGAATAATAATGTGTATTTTTTTTATAAAACTACTCTACTATTTGAGTATTTGTATGTATATATATATATATATATATATGTAAACTATTCTGTCAATATTGGGTGCTGTGTGTACATTAATGAGGAAAAAAATGAATTTGAGTAACACATCTGTACAAATTAGCTACCAAATTAGCTACCTTGTAAAATATGTTGGTCATGAGATCGCTTTGTGACTCTAGTGTGCAGCAGATCCCTCATGTCTTAAAGGTTGGAAAGAAGAGTCACAGTGAATTGAACTTATTGGTCCAGCACATCCCACAGACGCTTAGTTAGATTAAGATCTGGGGAATTTGGAGGCTAGGACAACATCTTCCACCCTTCATCATGCTCTCAAACCATCCCTGCACAGTGTGTGTGGTGTGCAAGGTGCGTTATCCGGTTGAAAGAGACCTCTTTATCAGGTTACACCATTTTAGATATAACGGGTCAAATTACATCCACACCAGTGGTTTTACCCAGGGGCTTCCCAGCAGAACATTACCCTGAACATCACACACAATCCGCTGGATTATAATCGGCCCTCGGTGTATCCTGGTGCCATCACATCCAACAGTAAACCATTAACACATACACGGCTGTCCATGTAGTGTAAAAGAAAATGGGACACATTTAATCAGGCAACATTCTTCCACTGCTATGCAAGACATTGATCACAAAAACTGGTTGTTGATTTAATCTACTCAGACATAAATATCTCCAACTATCTTCATTTGTGTTCCAGGGTGAGTAAATGATGACAGAATTTTCATTTTGGGCTGAATTGTTCTTTTAAGTGACACAATCATTTGTAGTTATTGTTGCACAGAGCTGATTAGTCCTTCTCTGCATGTGTGCTTCGCCCACAGATCACCTCCCTCTCTCCTCCACCCCTCTCATTTCTGCTTTCATCTGCTCTCCTCTCGGGAAGGCTGTATCGTCTCGTATTGTCTTTAAGCCCTAAACACCAAAGCAATCTGCTCAGCAACTGGCACATCAGACGACATGAGGCTTCCGTCTGATAAACGCTTGCGATGTTTGATTGCATTCCAAAAAAAGAAACCTTAATATTATTATGTCAATAATACATTCAAATATTGCATTTAAAGTCAATGTGAAATTTAAAATTCATATATATATATATTATAAATAAGCGAGAAGCCTTAGCGAGAAGAAAATTGCATATTTTTGTGCAAAAATTATTTTACTTTATGTTCTTTTTTTTCACTGTTTTATCACTGTCATTTCATCTTGTGTACTGTTTTCTGTAATGCCCCTTTGGAGCAATATAGGTAACCTTTTCTTTATATTTTAAAGGAACAAAAGCTGTCACTGGGCCGGTACCTTTTCAAAAGGTACATGTTTGTACCTAAAGTGTCCATTGTGGTACCTTAAAGGTACGCATTAGTGCTTAGTCTAATAGGTACAAAAGTGTACCTTTTCAAAAGGTACCACCCCAGTGACAGCCTTATACCTTTATTTTTTAAAGTGCATAGAAATTCAGGCAGGAACTAAATCAGCAGCATAAGAAGAAAGCTACATGTACTTATGACATCAGAAGGTCTTTTATAATAAGTCTTTATATTCATCAAGTCATTTTTACTTTTTATGGAGTATGCAAAAAAAAAAAAAAAAACAGGTCTTCTGTAAATGTCCTGGTTAGAGGTGGCACGGCTGCTGTAGACTGATGGCAGAGATGCTGATGTCTGCAGATGGTGTGTCTAATGCTGATGCAGCTATGGAAAGCTCTCAGCCATCATGCCAGAGGGATCTTTCCAACTCTCAGCTCATTTAAATTCAGCAAAAGAGCAGATTTATAGAGTCCACTTACAGCTTCACCTTAGCATGAATGTTCCTAACGTACATCACACTACACCAAAAAAGTTGCTTAAAAAACACAGTGAGCATGGCGACAGATATCAGGAAATTCTTTAGGAACATGCTTCACATGCTTAAAAGTAAAGGCTCATTACTGACATTGATGGCTCCGTGAAGAACCTTCAACATCCATAGAACCTTTCAAATGCACAAAAAAAGTTATGTTTACTGGAAAATATTCTTTAAATAAAATAAATAAAAAAATATTCTGAAAGATTGTTTGGGGGACCAAAAATGGTTCGTTTATGACATCACTTTGAAACCAGAACCTTTGTTTAAAAAATGCAGTTATTTGGAACAATGACTGTATCCAGCTGTGTGTGTTTCTCCTGTATATTTCAGAGAAAGCTTCAATAGGATGGTATTGTGATAGCGGTAGCATTGCACTCGAGATTTGATTCATGGATATGTCAGTGGAGGTTAATGTGTGCCTTTATGATCCATAAAGTCATTTGATGTGATGAGAGCAATATAGGGCTGTATGGTCAAAACACATAAAAAAATAAACAAGCTTATACTCCAGAGCAGCAACACAGCCATTTTGTCCTTTTGTGTTCATATTTGCAACTGTTGGCTTGCAGGACCCTCCATCAGTCATTCTGTCAAATAAATTCCCACCTCAGAAGGTCATCAGCCGACCGTTTCCAGTGACTGACCACAGAGCTTTAGAATCATCTGTCTATGCCTAATAATGAATTCTACACCACTGAATGTATTATAGAATTAACTGATATACTCACTATTATTATTCTTTTAATATTATTATTATTAAAATATTTTTATATACAGTTTATAATGAATCGGAAAACCAGTTATAAGTAGCATGGAAATATTTTATTTACTGTTTCCTGGAAATATATATTTCAAGAATTTTTTTGCTTGTAATCCTTTGTGTGTGTGTGTGTGGTTTATGTGTTTACATACATACATAGATATGATATAAACTAGTTTTATAGGATTATTTAAATAAAAAAGTTATATTAAAATGCAATTTTTTCACTTTCACTCAACAACTATAAAGTTAAATTGAATTGTAGAGATATTTCCATGATTCTTTCATGACTCTAAAAACACAGTCCTTCAGTTTTGTGGCTCCATCCTTCAGATCCTGAGGCTTGTGCCTGTTTGCAGGAGATCTGCTGTGGCGTGACTCACAGACACTTCCTAACTGAGACTTCAGCCATGCTGTATTCAGAGAAATCCAGGGAGCCCCGGGCCCTAAAATATGACATGCTTTCACATCATCCAACTCACAGCTGCTCCATCGTGACCCTAAATGCATTGCACTTTTTAAAAATAAAAATAAGTTCACATCTAAATAGCAGATGTTCTACCCACACTCAAGAAATCCGTATTTTACTTAAAATAATGGCACATCTCTAAATGACTAAAGTTATTTAGTGTTTTGAGAAGCATGCATTCATAAATTATAAGTAAATAGAGTGAATTTTGGTCAATTTTATGTTGATTTTATAGTTATATTGTTGAAATGATAATCTTTCTGTTTATAATATGGATAAAAGTATTTAATTTTAAAATCATGTACTTATCACATTCAAGTGATATTATAGAAGGAATTATAGAAGATCTCAAGAAAATAGAGGTCAGTAGGACCTTTTTTTTGACAGATATGAAGCATGCAATGAAATGCATTAGTCTCAGTACATGAACACCCATATGCACACATACATGCACACACATTCAGTTCACCTCCCCCTGAAATATTCATTCCATGGCATGATGGGATATTTTGAAGCAGCCATGCATATTATGGACAGAGAAAGATTCCTGTGCTTTTTACCTTTTTTTTAAACTCCTCTTATATTTGTCTGTCACATCATGAAGTACTCAGTGAGGTCATGTGGCTCTGATTTAAATTAGTTGGCCTGTTCCAGACACAATCTGGATTCTCAGGGGGCTGCCAGCTACTGCAGCCACACTGAAGAACATCCAGCCCTGTGCCAGTGATTCTCAAAAACCCCTGTGTGTGTGAATGTGCATTTGCATGAAGTAAGATGTCTTTATTCTTTCTTTTAGACACCATCCTTAAAGGAATAGTTCACCTCAAAACAAAAGCGCATTCACCCTCGGTCCAAGATGTGCATGAGTTATTCTCTTCATCTGGTCAGATTTGGAGAAATGTAGGATTAAATCCCTTCCTCACCAATGGATCCTCTACAGTGAATGGGTGCTGTCAGAATGAGCTGATAAAAACATCACAATAATCCACAAATAATCCACACCAGTCCAGTCCATCTATTAATGTCTTGTGAAGCAAACATCTCTGTGTTTATAAGATACACATCAATCATTAAGGCATTTCTTACTTTGCTTGTACCATTGGTTCCAGCTAAAATCCCAGTCCATAATTCATAATAATGCTTCCTCAAGTGAAAGTTGTCTGAATCAGGAGAGAAAAACGCACACTGTTTACAACTGAAAACGGTGGGAACGTTGTGAGTCATTGCTGCGTTGTGACGGCACCTCATACCAATGAGTACAAATCAGAATTATGTGTCATGACAGAACATGGGATAATTATTAAAAATAATTATACCCATGTGCTGAAAATGAAATGTTTTGTTTGCTTCAGTGTTGTTATGATTGCATTTAATAAGTAATAGGTATTCAGTTAATTCATAAATGAATAGCATATACAATTAAGGTTCATATTATGTATTATGAAGTGCAGTATTGTGTATGAGAAATGCATTACTTCTACAGGGTAGAAGCACCATTAAATTGTAGCACCGTTGTGCTTGAAGGAAATACAACCTGTCCGCTCTGACTGTTTGCTGTTTATGACCTCTTTTTTGTCATGAATTTTAATAAGGGAAGGCCATTTATTTGCATATCACAGAAGTGTAGTCTGCATCAGTTCTCCATCTGGTGCGCTGAATAACATGCATCATTTCCCACACGGAGGCAGAAAAGAAAGACATTTCTAGGGAAGCAGAGGTTCTACAAGATCTCCTCGAACGAGCTCTAATGAAACATGATGTTCATTTACCCGCTGCACGTTACACTGTGGGGGAGACGAGGAGAAGAATGAGATGGTGCCGTTTATTTGCATAAGCTGTTTGTGTTGCTTTAGCACCTAATTCACTGAAGGAATTATGCAAATCAGATAACAGTGGATATGTGCACGTAACATCTGGTGTACGTTTGGTGCACATCTTACGCAGTAAGACCTGAGATTGTGGTTAGTGAGTTTCACCGAAATAATATAGTTACATTGTAAGTATTTCTTGGACGTCCTCCAGGCACAAATTGTACAGTAAGTCTTAAAAATAGTAGCCTTATGGCAAATCTCCTCAGGTTTTATAATTTTATGTTTCTATAAAATGTCTACTAATAATGTTAGAATGGCAATAGCTTTGTAAAATTAAGGTTGAACATTTGAGGACACATGGATTATTTATTATATTTAAAAACAATGAACTAAAAAAATGATCTGAACTGGTTCCTTTACTAGTAACATTTTAAATATTCATGGTTTTGCCCTGTATTTTTTAACTTGTATTCATCCTTCAGGCCTTGAAAATATAATACAATTATTTGCTTGTATGCAGCTGACATGCATATTAGAAATATGAGGCATTCAAGGTCTTTATTGATTTTTCTCTTTCTCCGACCCCTATCAAGTGTGAGCAGCACTGCGTGATTGAATGCAGGACTCGAGGGACTGCAGCCTGATGGGTGTTAAGCAGAGCTGTCCAATGACACACACATGCAGCAGAAGTAAAGGTTAAGTCACATTTACACCCGATGAACTGCTGTAATGCACATAACTAACACCTGAGACACGCAAGCTGCTTTAGTTCAGGTTTCATTTACATTTCTCTTTGCTATTTTCTTCTAACATTAATGGAATATACGCAAGGGATTTTAACTGAAACAGTTGGTACATTGTCTCTAATTAAAACCTGACATTTTCTGAAGAACACGTAAATGATGCTTGGCCAGTAAAACCTATCGCTACGTTAGCTGATAAAGTGTTACAGATGCTTGCTTGGGCATTACTAGGTGGTTGTCAGGGTGTTCTGAATGGTTGCTAAGCCATTGCTAGATGGTTGTCAGGGTGTTCTGGGTGAATGGTTGCTAGGGCATTGTTAGATAGTTGTCATGGTGGTTTAGATGGCTGCTATGGTGTTGCTTAAGGTGTCACCGTGATCTGAAGGGTTTTTTAGGTTGTTGTCACAGGTTTTTGAATGGTTGCTAGGTAGTTGTCACAGTGTTCTGGGTGCTATATGGTTTTTAAGGTGTCCTGAAATGTTGCTAGAGTGTTGTTAGGTGATTGACCCCGTGTAGTGGATGATTGCTAGGTGGTTGTCATGGTATTCTGCATGGTTGCCAGTGTTGGGCAAGCTACTTAGAAAATGAAGTGAGCTAAGCTATCAGTTACTCTACGCTGAATGTAGCTTAACTACACTAAAGCTACTACCCTGAGAAATGTAGCAAGCTAAGCTACAGCAACATGGTAAAAGTAGCTTAACTACATCTAAGCTATTTTCTTTTTTTTATTGAACCAACTTTAAATCAATGCTACCTTAGTGATTAAAAAATGTCATTTAAACAGATAGGCATGCATAATTGTGCAATTATTTATTTAACAATTGTTCCAAACCAATTTGGCAACAAAAACATAATAACAAATAAAAAAAGGTGTCGAGAGTGTGTATGTATTATTATCTGAATGCATGCATGTGTAACTCAGTGCAGCTAAAACAACAGGACAAATCACATTAGTAGAATCAGAAACTTACCAACATGACAAAAAAACAGACCGTTGTCTCAATCAGCGTCATGAACTTCTCGCGGTACGGCCACGGCGACTCCCCCCTCAGGATCAATTCCTTTCCGTCCTCTGCCATCTTTTCAAAAAGTGTTCGCCCAAGCATGTCACGCGTTTGGTGCAGAAGGTAGCACTAACACCAAAAATTTAATTACCAAATGCAGTAAGAAGAAGTCACTGTGCGGTGCGATCCCCCGCGTCTCCCGTCCAGAGCTTGTAAGATCTTGTCCGCTCTCGTGGGCAGGACTTACTATGATTCTGGACAGGCTACCACCTCCCTGCAATCGATGTCCACACTCCAAGTGTACCAGGCCAAAGCATTAAAACACCTGCACCAGGGTGGGTCTGATCAAGGGGTCATGCAGGAACTCAGTAGTGGCTCAGGAGCAACACCTCTGGCTCAACCTCGCTGAGATGGCCGACATTGACAAAGCACGTTTTCTTGATGCGCCCATCTCACAGGTTGGCCTTTTCGGCGACACTGTCGAGGACTTTGCCCAGAAGTTCTCGGCAGTCCAGCTGCAGGCTGAGGCCATCAGCCACGTGCTGCCGCGTAGGGAGCAAGACGAACTCCCCAGCGCCCCGCCTCAGCCTGCCCGCACCCAAACCAGCAATACCTGCTCATTCAATTGACCGGCCAAGAACACCCACAAGCGACAGAAGCATCCCTGAGATGGGCAGCCCAGAGGTGGTGGAAACAGATCTTTGAGGGATGACGACATCTGTCCCCCTCACCCCGGTGGAGGGCCGGGGCCAGCAGAGACATCGGTGCACTCCGAAACGACCGCTGTTGGCCTTTGGGTCGACGGCACCCAAATTGTCAAAGAAAGAGCAAATTTCCACACCTCTGGGCCCAGTGCCCCGAGGTTCACATCTAACCACTCTGTTTCCTCCTCAGATGCAGACCCGGAGCCCTGGATCACCAGCGCGGGAACCAGTAAAGGTAAGGGCTGTTCAGAGCAGCCGGACTCGCCCCCAGGAGGTTCAACCTTCTGGGGCCGGTCCCCTCCCTGGTTCCCCACCAGGCTGCCCCACTGCGGACACGGCTGTCACCGTACCCTTGATACCCCTGGCGACACGGTTGGAGGCCTGGTTACAGCTCCCCAACCCCTCACGGTGGTTGATATGGACGGTACAGCGATTCAGTTCGCCAGGTGCCCGCCCAAGTTCAGAGGCGTTCTGTATACTCGTGTTCACTCCGAGGCAGATGCCGCTGTTCTTCGTGCGGAGGTTGCAGTCCTACTGGCGAAGGATGCAATTGAGGGATCTCTGTCTCCCTTATGGCAGATGGGCATCCGCATCCTCAACTACCTCGACAACTGGCTAATAATAGCTCACTCGCGAGAGTTGCTGTGTCAGCACAGGGACCTGGTGCTACGGCACCTCTGCCATCTGGGCCTTCAGGACAACCGAGAGAAGAGCAAACTCTGTCCAGTGCAGAGGATCTCTTATCTTGGCATGGAGCTGGACTCGGTCGTAAAGACTGCCCGCCTCACGGGGGAGTGCGCGCAGGCCATGATGACATGTCTGAGGTCATTCAGGCACAAGACAGCAGTTCCTCTCAAAAAATTTCAGAGGCTCCTGGGGCATATGGCAGCTGCAGCCGCGATAACGGCGCTGGGGCTGCTCCATATGAGACAACTTCAGCACTGGTTACACGATCGAGTCCCGAGATGGACATGGCACCGTGGCACACTTTGGATTGGCGTTTCCCCGGAGTGTTGCCGCCTGTTCAACCCGTGGTCAGACCTTGCCTTTCTTTGGGCTGGAGTGCCCATAGGACAAGTGTCATGGCATGTTGTAGTGCACACGGATGCCTCTTCCACGGGTTGGGGTGCTGTGTGCAACTGGCAAGCAGCCTCGGGCACCTGGACAGCTGCCCAATCGCTGTGGCATATCAATTGCCTAGAGTTGCTGGCCGTGCATCTGGCCCTTTGTCGCTTTCGACCGACGTTGCGTCACAAGCACGTGCTCGTCTGGACGGACAACACTGCAGCCGTTGTGTACATCAACCGTCAAGGTGGTCTACGCTCCCGCCGCATGTCACAACTCGCCCACCATCTGCTCCTGTGGAGTTACACGTGGCTGAAATCGCTGCACGCTGTTCATGTTCCAGGGATACTCAACCGTGCAGCCGACCAGCTTTCATGTAGCAGTATTGAAGCAGTTCACACATAAGTCATTTTCAAAAATCAACATGGCAAATTCACTTGACAACTTTAGTTGAATTTCTGTAATGTTACAGGCTAATTCATAAAAATTCGTAGCGAGAGCTAGGTGTAGTTAATTCATACAAATTGATATGAACTGGCAACTCGTAAAATGCGTACCATTTAGCAAAAATCATATGAATTTGTACGAGTAAGGAACCCCACCCCTAAACCTACCCGTACCTGGGTATAGACAAGAGAGATTGTACGAATTAGCCACCTCATACAATATGTACAGATTGATTGAGAAAATGTGTTGGGAAATCACTTTTATGAAATTCAAACAATAAATGCCGTTTTGACACTCTTATGTCAATGGCATAGCTTTGTTTTAAAATTGGCAACATGAAGCACAAGTAAATCATCTTTTTCTCTCATCTACTTCGACAAAACATTAATGCACATCATATGGTATTCTAAATGATCCAGTTCAATCTACAGAAATATATCAGTGTTGTAAACACGCAGAGTTCAACTACAGAAAAAAGGCAATAAAACAGCTAATTGCAAACATATTACGTGGCATTACATTTACCAGAGAAACGTAGCTAAGTGTTTGCAGCATGTTATTTTAGAACTTTCCAGAAAAAAAATGCTTGAAATGTGTTTCTTTGTTATGCGAAATGTTTCTCAGTTAAATACACTATATATATTTTTTTGTTTTACTGTAATAGGCTTTTTCAGTACAAAGAATAGTATGGATATGTAGGAATATTGCCTGTCATATTTTATTAAGCTTTCGCTGGACAGGGAGCACAGCAGTGCTTTAATGAGGGTCAGAAACAGAAATGAGACACTGTCATCCATTGCCCCAGACATTTAGAGTTTAACGCACTTAAACTCTTTCTCCTGCTGAATAACATTAAACACTGTAAGATGTCTATTTCTGTTTTTGAAGTTCATGACTGTTCAACAGATTTTCTAAGGTTTCTATTCCGCTCTTTTTTATGTTTTGACAGTGAAGAACCACAAAGATCCTCCCTATTCTACTGTCCTGCTTCCAATAACTCCCTCCACAAAATATTATCCCAGCCTCTCCAGGGAGATGAGCAGAAAACGTGCTTTGGAAAATAGTGAGTACTCCTTCAGCAACAACAGCTGTTTGCAAATGATCAAGTCCTATGGAAAGAATGGGTATAATATTTTATGAGTCGAATGGGATTTTTGGCTTTTCTCACCTCTCTCTCCTCCTTGATTTCATTATTTTCTTATTTATCTTCTGTCTAGTTTTACACCCTTCTGGAACTTCCTGTTTCCCTAAAATGGTTCCAGAAGAGTTAACACACAGAGTTTATTCAGCACTGAAAAAGAATGGAAGATTAGAATTATGTGCCAGATTTTCCACACACTGTGCAATGCAACAGTTTAATTAAGCTAAAAGCAATGTCATTTTTTCAAGTATATGCAAATACATAAAACATGTTGTTATGACATATCGATTTAGAGGAATATATATTCTTGGTGGTAAATCATGTTAGCTTGAGAGCTATTTTGAATTGCTGAGGGAGCCTGTCTATATAAGCATTTTCCACAAATACAGTACAAGACAACTTTTTTTTAACTATTGTAATGCGAAAAATAAATAAATAAAGCCAAGGTTTATTCAGCCCAGTCAAACATATTTTACAAGGTGGCTAATTCGTACAAATTCATACGACCTCATGTGTATGAATTCATACAATGTTTGCTAAATCGTACACATTATACGAGTTGCCAATTCATATAAATTTGCACAAATTACCTACACCAAACTCTGCCCCTAAACCTATCCCTCACTGGGGTTAAGACAAACCATACAAAATGTGTACGAGTTTGTATGAAAAGCACAAATTTTCCACCTTGCACAAATACATACTGTACGAATTGGTCATGAGGCTATGTGGTTTAATCCATTAATTTTAATAAAAACTATAATGGTTAGTTTTAATGGACAAATAATGTTGCATTAAGCTGTATTCCACTGTAAGTTGATAAATCTACACTATTTGCTGCTCTCTTACTGTCACAACACAGACCTCTGTGGCTCTCTCCGACCGTCATCAGCGGGAACCTTCGCCGGAATATTGAGTTCCTAC
>JAUCMU010000063.1:2688412-2728349 GCA_032275025.1 Enteromius treurensis | reverse complement strand
GGGTCAAATTCTAGGGTTGTAAATGGACCTGTAAAACCGTTTCTGGGCATTTTTCCCCTTACCTAAGCTACATACCTACTATGTACATATCAGAGAACAATTTAAAATATTCCCTCAATGCATTCTATGGCACCTTTAATTCTTGCTCCTGTCCATTTATATCCCGTAAAACAAGGATTATTGTGATGTTTTTATCAGCTTGGACTCTCATCCTGACAGCACCCATTCAAAATTTCTCCAAATGTGTTCTGATGAAGAAACAAACTCATCTGCTATCTCGGAAGACCTGAGGATGAGAATATTTTCAGCAAACATTCATTTTCATCGAACTATTTCATTAAGATTAGGGCAAGAATTGAAAAATTCTAAACAGCAGGATGCAGACATTTAGATGTGCAAGTATTTAACATTTCACTCTTTTTATCTTTATAGCTGACAGACACTCTGTACCCCGTCTTAAATTGAACCAAGGCAGATGTGGCTTTTGCTAGCTACAGACACTGTAACGGATAACGATATACAGATAATGATATCACTTTTGAACACTTGACACATTTCAGCGCACATTCTTCCTGTTTCTTTTTATGATCTATATCCTGAGTTCTTATTTAAGTTTTCTGCAGGGGCCCAAAGCTGGCTGAAAGCGAAAAATTCTAATGCAAAATGAAAATAAACTGCGTCATGATAAAGCTCATCACAATGATCAATTCAAACACTGCAATGCAAATATATAATTTTATTAATATTTAGCTGCACCGCATGTTTCAAAGTGAAGCGCAGCTGTTGTTCAGCTGATGTTCTGGTGTTTGCAGCATCTCAGAGCGTCTCGGTTCTCAGTAAATGCAGTGAGATTCTTATCAAATTGAAGCAATGTGCATTCGCGGGCCTAACTTTTCTGTTTTTGCTTCATTTACACTCTAGCGAAACATTTTTCGGCATAACTGCATAGCATTTCTTCAGGATTCTGTCAAAATAAAATCATTAAAAGTGAGGGTTTGACCATTTAAACCTTTTCATCACATTAATACAGAGAAGATATTTACATGCAATATATATTATTGCTGTCAAATGATTCATTGCTATTAATCGCATTCAAAATAAAGGTTCTGTTTACGTAATATATGCGTGTGTTCTGTGTGTATTTATAGTCTTCTAAATATTCACATGCTTCTGTGAAAAAAAAGTATTGCTTGGGAGTGAAGTTTTTTCATCCCTCTGATGCTATGGTATTGTATTTCAAGCGTCCACAGAAAGCTTTCAGGGATATTATATATCAAAGCTATAAAATGATGTACTTTCTGGTTCTTCATGTAGCCTATATAATGCTCTGTGGTCTAAATTCATTTCTGAAAATATTCATGAGCAAACCATCTATGTAAAGTGAAGCCTTATGTGTTAGTATACATCTATATCTGTTGACATTGTGATGGTGTATGAGAGCTGTAAAGCTCACACTCTGCCTTTAGATGATGCGAAGATATTAAACTCTATAGATAACACACCACAGAAGCTCAGGTCTGTACGCCATTGCAGATATCACTGACAGTAAACGTATAGGCTGAGAGAAATGTGTCACCAACTCTTAAATTGAATTCATCTGTATTTAGCTACACTATTTTTAGGTTTTGGTTTTTATAGTCCGGTTTAGTTCCTTAAATTACATTAAACACCAGTCTAGACTTGAGCAGTTTTGATGATTTTCCAGTCATTCAAAGTTAATCTTAAGGTTTTCCACATACATGACCATTCAGTTGCAGAATAAGAGTTTTATTCATGGAAAAGGTTACTTCTGAGGGCCCACAGGAAAATAATGTCTAGAGGAGAGTAAAAGAGAGGAAGAGGAAACAACCTACTGTGTGCACATTCCCTTGGGTCAGTGGTCTCAAACTCAATTCCTGAAGACCACAGCTCTGCAGAGTTTAGCTCCAGCCAGCTCCAAGTCACTCCTGCTTGGAAGTTTCTAGTGATCCTAAAGATCTTGATTAGCTGGATCAGGTGTGTTTAATTAGGATTGAAGGCTAAACTGAGTTTGAAACCAGTGGAGTTCATAAGAATATTATTATCTTCTGGCAAAACGCGGGAATCCATTCGGTACGTGACACTCACACTGCATTATGAGGATTCTCTGGCCTTTGAGTGTGCATCGGCTGTACACTCGTTTTTGCAGTGCATTGTGGGATTGAACTCTGGTTTCGGACAGCACTTAAAATGGCTGTCCCCTTAAATAGTGCACTATTTGAGGGTATAGGGGGCGATTTCGGATACTGCCTATGTTAATTCACATCGTTCTCTCCCTTAAAATGAATGTAAAAGCCAATATATGCCTAAAAGATTGAAGGTTGTTGGGTAAAAGAAGGCAAATTAATGCAGTTCACTCATGTAGAGTTGCAATTCAACTAAGTGTAATGGTGCAACAGAAAAAAATACTTAGTAGTGTGTAAGTTTTTACTTAGTGTCCATTTACGTCAAAACTAGGCTAGGTTTTAACTTATGTACAGATGGTTACTGTGTAGCTAAGGAATAATGTCACAAAATCCCTCCACGCACAGCTCTCCCAGAACAGGAGATACTGGGCAGTGCATTACTTTTTATTGCTAAAGGTACAGGAAAAAAAACATAGTTCTCGTTAGGTGTGTTTGACCTTATGTGCTGCTGCGCAGAACGATCGATGAGAGATGCAGTCGTCGGGGGCAGAACTGAAAGTTATACACTTTCTGCTTCCACTATTTGTATTTAAAGCTGCAGTCTGTAACCTTTTTTTGTTGACAAAATCTATATAAGAAGAGAGTAGACCATGAATCTATTGTGCAAACCGTGTTTTTGGCTTGTCCTGAGTCGCTAGGATTCACCTACAGACTGCAGCTTTAAATAGTATAGGCATATGCTGAACTTTGTACAGATGGTGCTGTATTAAACAGTATAATAAAAAGTGTCTGTTGCCTCATGAAAATGTCTCTATAAAACGTGTTTATTTTACTTAATCTGTGATGCAATATGCAAACGCTGCACAAGAATGAAGCACTATCTGTGCAAGGATAGGCTAAAGTTCAACATACTTGTAATGTAATAATCCTACCCAATACCTCACTTTAATAACTAATATTATTCAGCAGCGAATTAAGAATGTATTGAAGGAAAAGTAATAGTTAATAGCCTATTCTAAAGTGTTACCAGGGTTTGTGAGCATTAGTGGAACTAAAGGAGCAGAATAAACATGAAAACACATCGTTGTTGTCATATGGTGAATTCGGCCAATCGTGAAACAGCTGTCATCATCAGAGCTCCTGCAGCTGCTCTAGAGAAACTGCACAGACTGCTCTCGAATCACAATTGAGGTACTTTAATATGTCACAGCAATGTGGCATCGAACTAAATTTCTATCTAGCATGCACTGCTTCACTTCAGCCCTCGTGAGGTTCCAAACCCATAAAACCTAAGTCTTCTTTGGGAACACATAATCCTAAAAAATATTCTCGTAGTGTCCAAAACTGAAGTTAAACCAATGATGTCACACAGATTGTTTTACTCATATTTTTACCATGTTTCTGGATCTGTGATCGTTTCAATTGTATTGCTGTCAGTGGAGGGTCGCCAAACGGTCTTAATTTGAGTTCTGAAGATGAATGAAGGTCTTATAAGTTTGGAACGACATGAGGGTGAGTACTTAATGACAGAATTTTCATTTTGGGGTGAACTAACCCTTTAAGTCAATGAGACTATGAGGTGTCCCATTTGCCTTTATGCGCCCTTGATAAACACTTTTGCCAAGCCCTCAGACTTCTACCCAATAGTCAATGTAGTATGACGTCACAAAAGTGTGGACGCAGAGAAAGGCCGCAAGAGTGTATTGTGCGATTTGGGATGATGCATAGATCAATCTGTCCATGAGAGCAATTCAGAAACACACGTGTCTTGCGGCACTTACCATGTGTTCTCTATCTGGTCTACTTATTAAGTATGTAAGGTTTGGGAAAATTAGCTAAAAGAAATTTAATTCAATTGAATCCTTTTGGTTAAAAGAAATCCAATCAGCCTGAGAAAGCTGGACTCAGAGAAGTCTCGCAAAGCTGGCAGATGACCTGCCATAAAACGACATCTTAAGATCTAAACAGAATGACAAAAAACACCCTCTCACCCACTTTAAGACGACCTCCCCTCCCTGCCTCGAACAACACCCATTTTACGATCTACAAAGTCTCAAATTCTCCCTCTGAGAGCTCTCGTGGAAAATGTTAAGTTACAAAATGTTATTCTGTGAAGATATTGTTTTTCAGTCATATTTGGTGTCAATTTACAAGTTCATAATTCAGTGATAAAGCAGCTAATAATTTATAATCAGAATTAAGTTATAGGGCACCAATTATCTAAATTTTTTTTATCTTTATTTGATTTGGGTATTAAAGTTATTATGCCTTGCTTCATTGATTCAGATAACTCACCACGGCCTAAACACTCTTTAAAAGACATCTAAGATTAAATATTTTATATCTTTCCAAAAGGATCAATAAAATTCAAATAAGGAGTTTTTGTGATTAAGCTATCCATCTCCTCCACAGATATCTCACCCTCACAAGCCGTATAACTATCTTCACTTATATTTGGAATAAACTGCTCCACCTTCGAAAAGAAATAGTTAGAGGAATCTGAATGAAAGGAAGAAGTATAAAGTTGCTGATAAAAGTCAGCTACAAATCGTGAAATTTTGGCCTCATCAGAAATAAGAATATCATGAATGTCAAGGGTTGAAATTCTTTTTAATTCACCTCTTCTTTTTTCCAAAATTTAAAAAATATTTCGAGTTCCTCTCTCCAAATTCTAACCATTTTGCTCTTGATCTAACAAAAGCACCTTTGGCCTTCTCTGCATAAAGGGCATCGAGATCTTCCTTCAGTAAGTATAACTTCTCTCTGTCCTGCTCACTAGGGGAGGACAGACATAAGATATTATTTATGTCTTTTATAATTACAGAGCTTCTCAACTCCTTTTCCTTAGAAAGCCGTTTACCAAACCGTATAGAGAATTTTCGACACTCATACTTAAAAAGTTCCCAGTTTGCAATAGCAGAGCCTGTATTACCTTTAAATGTATCAATTATGTTTTTTTATACCTGAGCATTAAAGAGGGTTTTTAAAAAAGGTAGTATTCAGTTTCCAGTATCCTGGATGTCTCTTAGAACTATTTTGAGTCTCTGAAATTTCAAGATCGATACAAGCATGATCTGTTAAAGGAGCAGGTGAAATGGTACAAGAGTTAATAAACGGAATAAGCCAATCAGATACAAGCCAGAGGTCTATTCTAGATTTCTGAGACAAGTCTGCTTTAAACCATGTAAATGAAGAGATATTGTTTCCATGGACGTGTCTGTAAACATCTAACAAATCAAGGTTACTACAAAGATCACTTATAAGTAAATTAAAGTTATTGACATTGATTCTCGGGGGGAATCTATCCAAATGCAGATCAGGGGCCTCATTGAAATCTCCTCCCATGATAACAGCTGCTGAGGGAAATTTTAGTTTTAAAGAGGCCAATTTGTTAGATAACGTTTGAAAAAGAACTTCGTTTGACTTTGAATTGTTAAAGCCATATATATTACATAAAATAAAAACAGGCTCTCTGGATTCAACTATAGCTATTATCCATCTGCCCTCTAGAGAGAAATGTGACTCAAGAATTTTACCATTAAAGTTATAGTTAAATAAAATCATAACTCCCCCAGAATCAGTAGGCCCATGTGAAAATAAAGCTTTACCTCCCCACTGTGCTGACCAAAAAGATTCATCATTAACACTAGAATGAGTTTCCTGTAAAAAATAAACATCTCTTCTTTTAGAATTACAAAATAAAAATAAGGCTTTTCGTTTAGTAAGGTCACGAATCCCCCGAACATTAAGAGAAAAACAAGAAAAATTCGAACACATAGAAAGCACAAGAACAATCTGCCCATCAAGTGGATAAGAAAATCTTGTATCCTGATATATTCAAAAGAAAGAGCCTTGAAAAAACAACAACAAAATCTTCTTTGCCAGAAGTTCACAGTGCCTGTAGAGTACAATAAGAGTCAATTTTCAACCCTACAACGAAATCAAAGGAAAACGTTAACATGATTCACATATTATCCGCTGTAATCTTCTTTCCATCAATAATGGCAAACGAGCCCTTGAACGCTGCTCGTTTTCCTTCTTTTCTGGCTTGACTCACAAGTGGCCACAGCTTGATTTTGAAGCCTTTCTGCCTGAGGACTTCGGAATTTTTCGAGTCTATCTAAATGCGATCCCGATGGGTGCGCGACAAAAACTGCACAATAATCCGCGGTAAAAACGCGTCTGCATCTCTCTGACCGATTCTGTGTGCAACATCAATGGAGGATTGAAGAACATCCCTCAACCCCGGGGAAATTCGAGAGAAAATATCCATAACGACCAATTTCACATTTTCTCCAGCCTCCTCCGGAACACCGGCGATCTTCAAATTCCACCGTCTTTTGTATGCATCCAGGTCGTCAACTTTTCCCCACAGCTGTTCATTTTCGGCAATTATAGATGCTACTCGAGCACTCAACTCGTTGGTTTTAACTACCGCTCTCTCCGTTTTGTCGGTAGCTGAGTCAACTTCAGAAGTTCAGATATCAGGGTCGAATTAGAAGCAACCGACCTTTCGATTTCCAGCAACTTCTCCATAAACATATCTTGCTTTTTTTACTAGCCTCTCGATCGCCTCCATGATAGCTGCGTTTGAAGGCTCGGACGTTTGCCGCCTCACCTTCGTAAGAGGGCTGTTGATTGGGGTATCTAAAAGTGGCATACAGTCCATGCTTGGATCGTCTTCGGAAGTAGATTTGGCATAATCATGCACGCATTTCACAGCATCCGCCATTCTTTATGATTTTCTACTTATGTTTTAACCACGTGCGAGTTTTAGTCCGCGTGCTCAGGAGACCACTAGATACTTCCTCTACCACAAAAAAGTGGCAAAGATTCAATGTTCCGGCTCAAAAACTTCGCAAAATTATTCAGAATACCTATACATTAGCATCAGCAACTCCAAACGTAAAGGAAGGTTAAATAAGATCCAGTTTTGCACGAAGTTTGCGAGAGATCGCAGAAGTGCGACGTATACGGACGCCATCTTGGCACCTCCATTTTTACACAGTTTATTGTTGTAAATGTTGATTTGATTTATTTATTTATTTTATGTAGTCAGTAATGCATGATCATACATTTTAATCAAATTTACTCTAAAATTGCAGAAATATTTAAGATAGGAGATGAAAAAAATATATATATTTTTTTTTTGCAAAAATTGTTGAATTCAGTTTGTTTTGGTGGAGATACTGAAAATGTATTCCTTCATTATAGGATTAGATGCAAACTTAAAGACCTTGAGGAGTTGTTTTGCTGTACTTATCACCATTCTTGAATCACTCTGAGCTCTAATCTAATATGTAAGCCGAGACAGGCCATCTATATTTTTATACCTGAACCATAATGGAAAGTCAGGGCAAGCTCTGTGTTATAATGGAGTTGGTCCGCCCTGGGAGCCCACAATGTTTGACTGTACTAATTGAAGCTCGAGCGTCCTTTGAGGATATAACAGCATAGTCTCAACCATGCATCTCTGGAAAAGCCCTCCTGTTTGAAGGGGCTTGTTCAGTAAAGGGTTCATTTTAGCAATTGCGTTTGTGTTTGTTTGTCAGCTTGGCTCTGTTTAGACAGCTGTATGATATACATGAGTTAGTCATGCATGTCTGTCCCACTTTGCAGCTTTTTTCAAGCAAAACCTGTTCAGTTAGTACCACTTGACCACAAAAATAATGCAATTTTTTTTTTTAGCACAAATGTTAAATTGAACCAATTTTGTCATTTCATTTTGAAAAGCTATATTGATAATAATGAGTACTTCAGTTTTAAAAACTGTACTTTTACCTTTATTTAGACATGCACTAGAAAATATTTACTTTGAAATAATTTGCACTGCTAGAAAACACATTGAATTAAATATGACATTTCAAATGAGAAATACTGTCATATTTTCTTTTAAAACGTACTCCATTAATCTTTGTTTTATTTACATCTTTAAAAAATAAAGGACATTTTATATTTATTATATATCTTTATTTAGCATTAGTTATATTTAGCACATTTTAAGGCAAAGGTGTAGACGCATTGCAAGGTACAGATTTGACCTTGATTGTATTTTATTTAAACCATGCATTTGTTCATCTTTAGAGCAAAGGTTCTAATAGTTGCTGAATAACTGAAGTGACAGTAAGAGGAATTGCATTTAATGAATTGAAATGAAAGAAATTCAGCATAGGTGCATTCTGGGTAAAGTGTTTTCCACTATGGTTCACACAAAATATAACAATAAAATATAAACTAATTCTAAGACCTATAAACCTTGTCTTCTAATGACTTTTTCATATTTGTGTTTTTATCATTCAAATCTGCGTTTCAGTATATATTGTTTCCTGATGAATAGATAAGAACCTGCTCACTCTGATTTCCAGAAAGTGCACTAATAAGACTCTAGCTTACAGTTTTGGCCACAAGCGTAGTATTTTTGTGTGTGACATGCAGCAGACGGCCTGTAATGAGTGGATGTCTGGTCTGTGGGTGTGCAGTCTGAGTCTACACACGAGCAGACCATATGCTAGACCACTGCCAGACACTTCACCTGCATGCCTTTTTTTTAAGCTTGAAGCATCTACATAATTATCAAAGCATGTTAACATAAGCGAGACTAAACAAAAGGAAATTATGAAGGATAAAAGAAGAAATCGATGAGCAAGAAACACCCAGTTTGTTCTTTAACCGATTTTCTTATTTATGTGGATGCATTTACCCCTAGAGTCTTACATTAGAGCACATCTCTTTTCTAGACTGGGATTGTGCACTTTAGCTTCCCTTTTCCTCAAAGACATTAAAGCAGCACACCATCTTTTTAGAAAACCTTCCAATGTTGCCCAGCAACAAGGAAACGCTTTGTTTTTTTTTTTACATTATCTGAGGACTCGCGCACCGACAGATGTAAAATGTTGACCGCTGTGAGCGTACGGTGCACTAAAAGCGGAGGCATGTACTAGATGCTTTCTGTCGTAGAGCTTTAGTGCCTGCCTTCATGTGATATTCATTTCCCTGTCCTCCGAGGTTTACGCTGTAATGTTCAACAAAATCTGCTGACAAAATCCTGCATGGTGGTTCACAGAACAGTCCAGTCCTAGAGAGTTCTGGGTCGGTTTAGACCATCTGTTCGTAAATGAATACCAGGGTAAAGGGGCTTTTAAGTGCTAATTAGATTGTAAACCACTACAAACGGTTGCATCATTTTTTCTCAGTAGTTAGTCTTGTAGGTCATAAGCTCTCTTTCAAGTAAAGAGCAGCCACTTAATTTGACCTTAACTGATCCAATAAGCGGCCTAATCTAGATTGTAAACAGCAAGCCTTTTTTTAGTTATTTACTTTTTATATAAACTTTTTTGGGTCATGTAACTGTTATTTGGGGGGGGGGGGGCTAATAAGCATGCACAAGAACATAAAATATAAAAAATGGAAATTGAATAAAGAGCATATTTAAATATGTAAATATGTGACCACAAAACCAATCATAAGGGTAATTTTTGCTTAGATATACACATCATCTGAAAGCTGTTGTGTTTTAATATAGTCATACAGGAGAATATCCTTCAGATGTGCAAAGGACGATTAAGTTCTTGTAATTGAGTTTCCCAGACTGAACTGTTCTTTCTGTCTCTTTCATGTGAGAAGAATAAAGTGAGAGTGTGAGAGGAGGAACAGAGCAGAAAGAAGCGGCAGCTACAATGGCAGCAGAAGAGAAGCCTGCTGTGAAGAGCAGTAGCTCCATTGTACCATGTTTCCTATTTGTGGAGGTGAGTTACAGCTTTTAACCTCGACCCTAACCATTATCCAGACGCTATCAAGTTGGATCAGGATGATTGATGAACTCTGAATAGGTTATGTCACATGAATAGGTGTATAACATGTCTGAATAGGTTTATCTATCTATCTATCTATCTATCTATCTATCTATCTATCTATCTATCTATCTATCCATCTATCCATCTATCTATCTATCTATCTATCTATCTATCTATCTATCTGTCTGTCTGTCTGTCTGTCTGTCTGTCTATCGTTCTATTTATCTATCTATCGTTCTATCTGTCTATCCATCTATCCATCTATCCATCTATCTATCTATCTATCTATCTATCTATCTATCTGTCTGTCTGTCTGTCTGTCTGTCTGTCTGTCTGTCTGTTTTTCTTGCTGTCTCTCAAGTCTGTCTGTGTGTGTGTTTGTGTGTCTGTCTGTATCTGTGTCTGTCTGTTTTTCTTTCTGTCTCTCAAGTCTGTCTGTTTGTCTGTGTGTGTGTGTGTGTCTGTCTGTCTGTTTTTCTTGCTGACTCTCAGGTCTGTCTGTGTGTGTGTGTGTGTGTGTGTCTGTCTGTCTGCCTGTCTGTCTGTGTCTGTCTGTCTGTCTGTTTTTCTTGCTGTCTTTCAAGTCTGTCTGTCTGTTTGTGTGTGTCTGTCTGTCTGCCTGTGTCTGTCTGTCTGTTTTTCTTGCTGTCTTTCAAGTCTGTCTGTCTGTCTGTCTGTCTGTGTGTGTCTGTCTGTCTGTCTGTCTGTCTGTTTTTCTTGCTGTCTTTCAAGTTTGTCTATCTGTGTGTGTCTGTCTGTCTGTCTGTCTGCCTGTTCGTCTGTGTCTGTCTGTCTGTTTTTCTTGCTGTCTTTCAAGTCTGTCTGTGTGTGTGTGTGTGTGTGTGTGTGTGTGTGTGTGTGTGTCTGTCTGTTTTTCTTGCTGTCTCTCAAGTCTGTCTGTTTGTCTGTGTCTGTCTGTTTGTTTTTCTTGCTGTCTCTCAAGTCTGTCTGTCTGTCTGTTTTTCTTGCTGTCTCTCAAGTCTGTCTGTCTGTCTGTCTGTCTGTGTGTGTGTTTGTGTGTGTGTCTGCCTGTCTGTCTGTGTCTGTGTCTGTCTGTCTGTTTTTCTTGCTGTCTTTCAAGTCTGTCTGTGTGTGTGTCTGTCTACCTGTCTGTCTGTCTGTTTTTCTTGCTGTCTCTCAAGTCTGTCTGTCTGTCTGTCTGTGTGTGTGTGTGTGTGTGTGTTTGTCTGCCTGTCTGTCTGTCTGTCTGTTTTTCTCTCGCTGTCTCTCAAGTCTGTCTGTCTGTCTGTGTGTTTGTGTGTGTGTGTGTGTGTGTGTCTGTCTGTCTGTCTCTCTTTCTGTCTCTAAAGTCTGTCTGTCTGTCCTTGAGGGGCAGCACTTTCACCCCATTAGTCATTCTAAAAAATGAGGATGTGAGATGTGTGAAAACTAGGCTAAAAAATCCGGACACATTAAAGTTCCTCCATTGCTCATACATGCATCTATTTTCAGAAACAAAACTGCTGCACAGTGTGAAATGCTGCCCCCTAAAGGACGGCGTGCATTTATTTATGTTCAGTCTCAGAGCTGTTTTTGCATATGTGTGCATGCTAGAGCAGACTGGAGTATTCCTCTCAACAATTAGCGTCTGTCAAAAAATGGATGCACGGTGTAATGTAGCTGGGATTTTGATGAATGTTTAAGTACACCGAAGCAAGTAATTACAGCTGTTCCCCCATCCCCCTCAGAATTAAACCGTGACACACGCGTGCAGGATGCTGGAAATGTCCTTCAGTTGTTCGTCATGCTTTTCAGACAAACTGAAACCGATTCAGTGAGGGGCCATCGACCACAGTAAACATATAAAGTGAAATGTAATGTCAAGCTAGAAATAAACAAAAAATAGAGAAAAACAGTTCACTAGTACGTTATGGCTTCATTGTGATTAAAAACTTTGTATCTTTGGTTTAATCAAATTAAATTAAATTCAATGGATTTAATCACACATATCAATATTTACCACTAAATAATTAAAAAACAGCACATTATTCTGGCTAACAGAGCATGAAGGGATTTTACAAAAAGACACTTTGGCGACAGCTTTTACAGAGTTTTGGTGCTTTCCTATGAAAAAAATGATTATAAATTTCCCACTACCTGTGAGAAAAATCTGGGTCGTGTGGTACTTCAATTGCTGTCGAAACTGATAGATTGAGTTTAAAAGCATGACTAATTGTTTCTACTTAACACAAAATAGCTTTTTTGTTTATATATAAAAAAAGACACTGCCATTTTAAAAATGACATACATTTGAACGAGTATGTCAAACCTAGGGTTGTTATAGTTCAGTTAAAGTCATAAAAACTTGGAAACACTTTATTTTAGGGTCTCTTAACTAGTTGCTTATCAGCATGCATATTACTAGAATATTAGACATTTATTACTAGTAATTAAGCACATTTGAATGCCTTATTCTACATCCCTAATCCTAAACTTAACAGCTACTTTACTAACTATTAATTAATTATGAATTTGTTGAGGGAAAAGTCAAAGTTAATAGTTTTCCCTATTTAAAGTCCAAAAACTTCTCAATAAAACATTTCTTGTTTTCAAGAAACTAAAACTGAAATGAAAATGAGTAAAAATCTTACAGACAACGAACAAAAATCAATAAAACGACAAAAACACTCAACAAGATGATTAAACATTTGCAAAAGTAAAATGCCAAGACGCAAAAATCATTCATCGGATGTAAATATTTGCAACTCAAACGTCATCTAGAAGTCGAATCCCATTTGAATCCTGCTTATGGTGTGTCCTCATTTAGACGTTTATTAGCTAAATAAATGTGCGCACCGCACCAGAGCGTGAGAGCATGATAGCGCTTGTACTTGGAGATGAGATAAGACATCAGATGCCTCTTGATCCTTTTGTTTGCTCGTGAACTTGAGGGTGGTGAAGAACGTTGATGGCTTCTTACATGTAACAAACACACACACGTGCATTACACATCTCGCTGCCCTCACCATCAACTTCAGTGCCAATTGCATCTCATTAATTATTCAGAAAAGCTTCATAAATATGCAAACTCAATTCTTTCTCTAACTCATTTGCTTTACGCCATCTGGCCATTAAGCAACTTCTAAACAGTTCATTTAGAGAGCCATCCACGCACGCACAGGCAGACAGGTAGCTTCCTGCATCCAATTTATATACACAAACCACACAGACTTGCTGATACAGCTGAAGAGAAGACCACCAAGGTCAAGGTGTCTCTTCCTTTATTCCCATGAGCTCTCGTTCTCTCTATCCCTGTCTTATCTTGCCTCTTACTACCTATTGCACATATTTAAGGAGTGTTTCTCACTCCTCCGCTCGTTTAACACTACTATCATGTCTCTTTTTCTCAGGTTATGTTTGTAATAGTGCAAGAGGTGTGGTAGTATGCTATTTCTGCAGTATACTATCATGAAATACCCAGATGACTTTATACCAGACTATATGCACAGAATACTGAATGCAGTGCACTTGACCAAACCTTCCATTTCGGAATTAACCGGAAAAGATGTTTCTTTACACTGAATGGGTGCCCATTCACTCACTTCAGAGTATCCATTGATGAGCGAGTGACGTAATGCTAAATCTTTCCAAATCCGATCTGATTAAAGCGACAAATTCAACAATATGTGGATGTAGGCCGGAGGATAGTTTAATATCAGCAAATATTAATGTAAACTAGTTCTTTAAACATACAACACAATGTAATGTGGTTGTGCGACTGCTGTTTGATACATTTATGATATTGCATTTGTCAAACGTTAAAAAATGTAGAGCGTTTACAGTGTATACTGAGCAGAAACATCCTCTCTCCACCCACACCCATACTCTCTCATTACTATCCTAGCAATCATGATCTCTGATTGCATGCATGTCTGTGATTATATAAACTTTCAAATATGTAAAGTATGCATCGAGAGACAAGGACAGATGAAAGCAGATTAGTAGTGTAATTCTAATCATGGATTTGAATAGTGCATAGAAACACTGCACAATCAGGCACATCTAATAATGTATGTGTGTGAATATATGTATGTGATAGAGGAAAATTGGGAGAGTGTTTGTATGCATTATCCAACTGATTACACTTGATGACCTGACAGTGTTTAAAGATCACCTCAAGCTGTGTTCATTTATCAGATGAATTTCTGTATTATTATTATAAGTCAATAAATGAATGCATTGTGACCACACGTTTTGTTTAGTTTTGTTAAAATACTGTACCGTCAAGGCCGGTTACTGGATTGCATTAATGTTGCCTCTGAAGCATTATTAAAATTCACAGCTTTTGCAAAAATGTCTTTTAAATTTATTATTTGGCATGTTTTTGATTTATTCAAGAACTGGCTCACAAGAGTCCTTTGTTCATGATGAGACAGCAAAAAGTACGAACAATGTAATACTGATGCGTACCTCAGCAAATTACCTTAAACATTCGCTAGTATAATAGCATTGAGTTCTACTGTTTGGCTTGTGTTTTGCGCACTGTGAAAAGATGCCACTGATAAAATGACTAGTTTTGACTAAAAGAAAAGCGAATATCATACATCCTCTTCTCCTCTAAATCCTGGGGTTTGGGCACAGCATCTGACATGCCCTCTGTCTGTCTGAACACCTGTCCATTTACCACTTTCCCACCTTTCTCACACTCCCTCACTTAAATACACATTTTTTCTTGGCTCCACAGTTGAACCGCACACACACACACACACCTGGTCTCCATCTGTTGTCTCTGCACTGAAGGCGCTGCTCTTATTGGCAGGTACAGAACTGGGTATAGGTCACTGGATGGTGCTCCTTAATTACATATCTCATTCCATTATGAACTAAATAAAAGCAGAAATCAGAAGTGTGTGTGAGAGAGGTGAAGAGTCTATCCTTGTATATAACGCATGTGACAAGCATCAAGGTGCTATGCAATGCCATTTATAAGTCAAGTCTGTAAGTCAACCTATTCATGAGCAGAATTTATTAAATATGCAGTATATATACATTTTATATATATATATATATATTTAGACATATAACTTTTTTTTTTTGTTTAACAAACATTCTCTGCAGTAATGCTGACTGGGTCTAGAATTGAAGTAAAAGACAGAAAATGTAAATGTTGTAAAATAGCAAAACTTTTGAAGGTGACTTTAAAAGTTACCATGCATAAGGAACAGAACAAACACATCCATTCGTTTAATTTATTTATTTTTGTGTGTGTGTGCCGACAAGATTGTAGTCATTCCAGCTGTTTCACCCTTCCTGTTTTTACGACACATTCTCTTAGACTACCATTATTCTCTCTCGCCATCTGTTATAGATCAAACCATCGGTTGCTTTAAACTATTTTATTTTGTTGCTTTTATGCATTTTATGTCGAATTGTGTGTCCTAAAAGAAAACGATTTAAAAGGAGGGTAATGTTAGCAGCCACTGATAGCATGCTGGTTCAATAAAACGCAAAAATGGCAAATGAAAGACAAAAAAACAAAGGAAGCTGTGTCACACTGGGGAAACCGTTCGATCTGCTCAAACTGAGATGAGAAATTCTTGAATATTTTGTCAGTAGTAACAGCTCACTCCCACAGTTCCATCAAAGCAGTGCTTAGTACGCTTTGTCACCGCAGGTACCTCAGATATGTGTGTCTGCTAGGACTACTGACTGGTAAAGGGTCTTGTGACTGCTGATGACTGCCAAGAGGTCATTAAACTTGATTTCAATGCTGTCTAAGACTCCAAAATGTGGTCTATATAATGAAAAATGTTAAAACCCTAGGCTAAATCTCAAAATATTTGAAGCAGCAATGCAAATGAATTATATTTTCTTGTTTTATGGTCAATATAGTATTTTAATTTCAATTGCTTGATGACATAAACAATAAGATTCTCCACATGCCTTCACTATATTCTGTGTTCACTGTGCTAGCAACACCATTTAATACTGAACTCAACCAATATAGGCTATTGGTGCTTTAAAAGATGCAAGAAATAAAATATAAATAATAAGTATTCTTTATTTTATTTAGCTTTTTTTCACTTTATTTCCCTGATGCTACAGTTATTGTAAAATAATTGTGCAAAATGTAAATGATCTGTGTGAAACATTCTGTGTAAGTGTTTTTGTTCTGCAATAAAAGTGCTGGTGTGATAGCAGCCTCAGGTGCTGAGGTACAATGAGAGAGTAGAATTATGTATATGCAAGGTTGGCAATGGTAATAACTAGTATTGTGAGACAGTAGCTCAGCTTTTTAGTAGTATGTGTGACAAAATGCTAGTATATAGCCGGTTTGGTGATGCTAGCGGCACAGATATGAACTTCTATTATTTGTGTGCCTGAACAACAAAATAATTATATCTATTTTACTCACTCACAATTTCATTGAACCTTTGAAAATATTGCAGTCTGTGCACATCCTGCTCACAGACTGGCTGTGATGTTTTAAAAAAAAATGCTATCTATTTAAATCACAAAAACACATTTTATTTGGAAAGAGCAAGGATTTTTGTAAAATCACACACACAAACACAGCTACGCGATACAAGAAATAGGGGCTGAAGTGCAGGTCTGAAATCTTTCAATACACCTGAAGCTACACCATCATTATTAGGAAAAAATAATTCAATTCTTTTCTCTTGCTCTGTGTGTCTCTCTCTTCCGTTTTTGCCCATCTCTTTTTGAAATATTGCCCATCACAGGAAAAAGAAGATCCACAACCCAAACCCCCCTCTGTATCTCTTCCATTCTCCTGGCTCTATCCTTCCCCTTCTCTGCCTTTCTGAAAGAGGACACCTTGCAGGAATGAGGTTCATCATGAAGAGTTCTCTGTCTCTAGAGGATTCCCGCCCAGAGCGAGTGAGAGAAAGTGTGCTTTTACAGATAAAATTCATATGCCTCGAATAATATAAAATATACATCTCACATGACCTCAATGCTTTGATTTAAGGTCAAATTCCATAGGATTATGTAAATATAGAACTAATGAGGCCTCAAGCATGAATTATCACGCTCAAAGGAATTTCGCGAGCACACACACATAAATATTCTCTACTAAATTCAAAAGTGTCTGTTTATGTGAATGAGAGACAGCACAGAAAAACGTTACACTGCAAATCTGAATTTTTTAGGACATGCTCGAGGCATATTTTAATACAAAATCAAGAAATATATATATATATATATATCAGTAGGAAATCAGTTTACATTTCCAAACATTAATTTTCCCATTAATTGTAATAATCCATTAAGACTTCTGTTTGCAAAAGGAGTCTGATAACAGCCAGTGCTATCATCCTCATTATCCAGTCTGTCTGGAATGACATGAAGAAACAGAACTAACTGATACACTAAATCCAGAAGAACTGTAGCAACGTCTCCAAGATGCTGGAAGAAACCTGGAAAGCTTCATGAAAAACTCTGCACAAGTGCACCGAGGGCAAAAGCTGCTTTAAACGCTAAAGGATGGTCACACCAAATGTTGATTGAATTTACTTAATAAAAGTTAATTGATAAAGAAAATTGATTTAAATTTATTTTATTTACTGTTAAACGTTTAACAGTACTATTGCTTTAAAGATAGGTTTCTTGAAGCATCTTAAGAGTCTGTTTCTTCATGTCATTCCAGACAGACTGGATGATGATGATGATATTAGATCTCTGTGGTGGTGTCAGACTCCTTGTGCAAACAGAAATCTCACTGGATTATTACAGTTAATGGCAAAATGAATGTTTGGAAATGTAAACTGATATTTCCTACTGACACACATCGGCAACAAACATATAGTATAAACAACGTGTGTGTGCATGCATTTCTATATTCAAAAAGATTTTTCCACTTACATTACTATAAATATTTTTTTCTTGCATTACAGCATAATGGATATTTGGGTGTAAATGTGCTTATTTATAATGAAAAGTTACATGGCAAAGTGAAAAATCTTAGTGGTGCTAAAAAAAACAAGTCTCATTTTCTTATGCAACATTTATCTCTCTCTCTCTCTCTTTTGACATATTGTGTCCATGTGTATGTAGTGTATCTAGCTTCACGGTACATCAATCACTCTAACACATACACAAACTTGAAGATGAAACAAAGGATTTTTAGTGTGTCAGTGAGAACCATACAAGAGAAGCGGATGAGAGAAAAGAGGATTATAGAAACAGAAAAAAGGCGAGGCGAGTGCGAGATCTCCCATTAAATAAAGGCTTTTGCGCTCTGGTTATCTCCAATGCTTTGATTGTTCTGGTTTAATGGCTAAAGACCACAGGATCAACACTTCATTTCAAACAGAATGAAATGTGCCTTGTACATTACACTTAAAACAACCATTCGAATGGTTCACATTCATCAGATTTATGACCTTTTTTATAGCTGTTCATGCACACATATCCTAAAGATTCCAGTTGGGCTTGCATTTCAAATGCAAGAGCTGTTAGAGCTCCTGTGAGCTTTCACTGCTCATAAGAAAAAAAGAAGAGTAGAAACAGAATAAGTGAGCGAGCTTGTAAGACAGATAGAGAGACAAAGACCTTTTTTGCTTTGATCTGTCACTTCCTAAGTATATATAACGGCTTCATAAGATTTTCTCTACAGACAAATACATCAAAATGAAAGATTTTTAATAGTGTATGCATTTTCAATCGATATCAGATGTTCAAATAAAAGTGTCTAAAAGGTGTGCTTGTAAGTATCATGTAACATAGTCATATATACCATATATGTTTAAAATTAAGGATTGAAACATATTGTATGCAAGTACAAAAACAAAAGCACAAGTGTTTGGTTATTTTTTTATTGGATTTCTAACTCTTTCATACTTTTTTTATCTTGTTTTCAGTTTTTTAATGTATTTTTTATTGGACAAGGACCCTCTCCCCATGAAATGAGATCAAAGCATTTAAGACGCAATTATCTTCCTTAAGAATCAGATTAAGACACTGAGGGAAAAAAGTCATGGCCTCAAAGAAAATCTCTCTTCGTGATCACAAACTTCACTACTTCAAAGAGCTGTGGAGCGAGTGCCATTTACAGAGACTGGAGTCTGTGCATGTGTGTGTTAGCTTCATCTAACATTATGCACGGCTGAAGACATTTTCATCTATAAGCATAAAATGCTGCAAACCTAAGACTGGCTGAGGGTAGAATTTCTTACAATTCTGGGAGGGCTGCAAAGGGAAAAATTACTTGAACGAAAAGTTTGAGCACAAATTCTGATTGTTACAACGTGTTCTTTCAGTGCAAATGTGTCAGTCTGTGCATTAGAGATGGCTATTTCTGCTGGTTACATCGTTACACCAGTAGCTGGCGGCAAGTAACTTTGTTTATGATTAAGTTTTAATAATTCATTCAGCCAAATTGTTCTTAATCTCAGCCTCAGACATCACGTCCACGGAACGTTGACTAAATGTCTGATGCATATGGCACTAGGCATGTCACGATACTGGTATCGAACGGTTCACGGGCATTTTTTCAAATCAAAGTGATCCTCTTCATCCTCTTGTTAGTGAGGATTTTGGAGTGAGCAGAGCACATGCATTTGGAATTAATTATTAACAAGTGGATAAGGAAGATGACTAACCCCTCCTGAAAGAAGATGGTTGTATGTAAATTATGTTAAACATTTGAAGTTTGCGGCATAGAATCTTTAAAATACATCTAAAAAGTTTTACACACCTGTCTGTAACTGTCCTAAACACGATGCATCATAAAACGAAATGTGATTTACCTTTTAATCAGGTGGCCTCTTGGCCAATTAAATTGATCAAAGTTCAAAGACCTCCCAGTAGTCTGAAGGTCTGGGTACAGTATGTGAAACAAATTCATGATTGGCTGAATACTTTCGACTCCGTCCACACGAAGCCGGTGCGTTCCCTATTAGTTTTTTTTTTTTTTCTCGTTCTAAAAAAACAAAAATCGAAAAAAAAAAAAAACACGAAACCACTGAAAACGATGTAGTATATATGCCAAAACCAGTATGGGGCGCAGTAATTCTGCCATAGAGATGCACTATAAACGGAGAAGAAGACTTTGAGCATGCGCATAACCTTGCGCGCTGTATACAAACCAAGAAGAAGAAGACGAGGTTGGCGAGTGACGCAGCCGATGTCACATCATTTGATGACATCATCGTTTCACAAAATATACAGATTAACTGTACACACGAAACCGCAAGGGTGTCGTTTTCAGATTTATCCACTTTGGGACCCGGATTCAAAAAATAGCGGTTTCAGTCTCCTAAAACGCCGGATTCGTGTGGACGAAACGCCAATGCGATAAAAAAATGTATACATATACAGCGAAACGCGTCTCTGTGTGGACAGGCTCTTATAAAAGATGAAATTGCACAATATCTGTTTAATTTATCAATAGTTTCTCACAGACAGACTGATGCTACTTAGGTGTCTCTCCTTGAAAGACAATTATCTCTTAAGTTTTTTTTCTCTATTTTCAGGGTAGAGCTCAACAAATCTCTAACTTTTCTCAGAATTGCAGGGATTCTAAATATTGTCCTCAAACACTAAAAGGTTAGAAAAGTTTGTTTTAGAAGTAATACCATAGACAAGCCTTTCTTTGGTTTCCCAAAGAACCTTCAATCACAGTTCTAAAAGGTCCAATGTGTTATTAGTATAAAGCACATTTTAAATAACCTTTCAATGATTTTTATACAAAGAACCAATATTTTATTAGTGTAAAGAACATGTTAATGTTCTAAAGTACCATTTTTCCACCTCAAAAGGATTTTTGTGCAGTAGAAAGTATCCATGGATGTTAAATATTCTTGCCAATAAAGAACATTTACTTTTAAGAGTGAAACTCTTGAGATGTCAATATGAACTCATTTTTCATCAAAATTGCTTCAAGACCAAACATTCTGAGCCACCATCCACATTCAATTTATAGTTCTGAACTCTTACTCTATGTCAACAGTTGTCCCATTTGTTTCAATTATGATGTCTCCTGAGGACCTAGGAGAAACATCTGAGACAAAATCACTACTTTAATGAAACTCACATGAGGAGCATTATTCGCACGACACACAGAGCTGCTGCCTATGTATAGCAATCCAAATAAGTAATTTAAGAGGTTTTATTTGAGTTAGGATGCATTCTATGTATGGCAATAAACAGCAAGCTCACTCGGTTTTGGAAAGGAGCCATTCTGTATGAGCAAATTTTACCCACAGGCTAAGCTTCTCTACTAAAGCAACTCCTTAGTATTACCAGAGCTTTGAAACCTCTCTTCACCAGCCACAGACTGATGGAATGAGTAACCAGTAATTTATGAGTTTCAATGCAACTTAAATATCATTAAACATCGAAATCCTTTATTTACACAGAGGAAAGGGTATGAACCTTTCTCATGAAAGAATGTGAAATGTGCAAATAACAGGTTGTTCTTTTGATGAAGAGGTTAGAGGGTGTTTTCACTAACCTGAAACACTTTGGTGTACCAAAATATTTATAAAGTGAAAACTAATAGATAAAGCAGCATTCAAATGTTTAAGGTTTGTAAAATTTGTAATGTTCTTTGGGGTTATTTATTTATGGTTTTTGCCAAAAGATAAATTTTTCAGATGTGGACATTGGAATCTGTTCCAACATCTGATGTGTGCTTAGTGAGGTGGTGAACATTATACAAATAGAGAGATTACGATTTATTATGAAACAATGACAAATTAGATTTGTTCTAGAAAATTTGGAAACTTACTGTATATTAGACTACATGAGAATATGATTGCGTCACATTGGTCAGCATTTTTGTCAGTTTCATTTTGAGTAATTACTGATTTTTATATATATATATTCAAAATTTAATCACTGTGATCTTTTGATTTTTAGTATTTCACATTTCAGGAATATTTTTTGAGGTTAATGATCAACAGGCTTCACTGACCCACAAAGAAAGAAAGAAACAAAAGAAAGAGACAGAAAGATGTAAAGAAAGAAAAGTGAAAGAGAACGTTGTTGCGACATCAGTAATTAAGATTAAGTACCTCTCATTATGAAACTGGAGTGGGCATAAAAAGCTATGCATGTTTCCACATGTTTATAAAAATACATACAGTATCAGGGTGGTTTTTTATTTAAAGTAACGCTTCAGGCCAGGAGCTTTAATGAGCTCTGTAATCTCAACAATCAAACACCCTCATCACCGCTAACGCCAAGCTGCACACATATTCTCTGTTTGCTAGCCTCCCCTGACATTTCTGCTAATGTTTTTGTCACCGATTCCTTCGAATGTGATGGAAGAGATGAGGCCACCGACCATTTCAGAGAATACAGCAGGTATAAATTTTAATTATGGATGAAGTCATATTGCATAGTCCAATAAAACACTCTGGCTTTTCACGAATGTTATAGCATCATTTTATTTATGATACAATTTGTCCTAGACAAAAAAAAAAATAGCAGAGAAAAAATGTGCTATTAAATCTTGTTGGAAAATATCAAAGGGCGCTTTCACACGCTTTTCGTGAGTTGGTTTGACGTCAGAGCTTGTTGGTCGGCTTTCCGCTTGAAAAGGTGATCCCAGCTAACAATATTTGATTCCTGGAAAGTTCTGGGAAATTTAGGGTCATAAATGAAATAGATCATAAAAATGACCATTGGAAAACACTGTGTGATTCTTATCAGTCACACTAAACCCTTTCTGCAACATTCTGTGAATGTTATACAGAAGGCCGCTCGGGAAAAAAAAGTAAGGTCCAAAGAGTAACTCTCAACAATCTACCTAAAGTACATTAGATCAACTGAATATTACAGGGTTAGTTCATCCAAAAAGGAAAATTGTCCTGTCTTTTACTCACCTTTGAAGTATCCCAGGTGTATGTGACTTTTTTTCTTTCAGACGAAATCCGATCAACATTATACAGAAAAAAAATTATCCAAACCCCTCCAAGCCTTTGAATGAGCTTAAACGGGTGGTAGCTGTTACACTTCGGAAGATGTTGCGCCTATTCATGACATCCCTCACATGGCTGACGGTCACAGAGAGAGAACAAAACAAAGTTTATGCTGGTCCCATGTTGGCAAAGGAAGGGTTAGGACGTGACATGTAGCCATGTACTGTATGGAATTTTTGCTCTGCATTTAACCCATCCAAGTGCACACACACACAGCAGTGAGAAGTGAACAACCACACACACATCGTGAACACACACCCGGAGTAGTGGGCAGCCATTGCTGCGGTGCCCCGGGGAGCAGTTGGAGGAACGGTGGCTTGCTCAAGGGTCGCACTTCAGCCCCGGTATTGAAGGTGGAGAGAACACTGGTCCCCCACCAACAATCCCTGCCGGACCTGGGACTCAGACCCGCAACCTTTGGGTTACAAGTCCAACTCCCTATCCATTAAGCCATGACTGCCCCAGCAAAGGACCAGCTTAAACCAACACCCCAGCTTCAAAACCTGGGAGGATTTTGATATAGGCCAAGAAGAGAAGTTTTCTTTTGCTAAAGTAATGAAATGTTGTTTCCTTTGAAACTACATTTCCCAGAGGCGCGCACATGACACATACATCCTACGACATCCGCCAGGACTGATTCTGGTTTACACAGTCAGCAGAAGTGAGAGAAAAGTGTTTATTACATTTGAAGTATGGATATTTATCGTACTAAAATGCATGGATTCAGTACAGTGGGGGATTTATTTACCCCCCGACACAACAAATACCCAAATAAAAAAATTAAACTACTTTGAAATGTGTGTTACATGTTGGAATATCTGTTTTTGTTTTGGTGTTTTCATTTCATTTTGATAGAGCACTTTAGGCATTCTATTAACTAAAGTAACTTTGTAACTACATGTCAACTAATTATCATAAATTTGCAAATACATGTCTACTGACTCTCAGAGTAGATTGTAAGGGATGGTTAATGGTTTGTAGTCAGTTGTATGTTGTGGACCCTTCAAAATAAAGTGTTAGAAGATATTAAGCAGACAGTCTTCAAATAGTTGACATGAAGTTGCAAAGTTACTTACGCTTAGTAGAATGACTAAAGTGAAAGTCAAATTGGCATCAAATATTGACGTCAACCCAATTTTCGTTGCAACTTCTGTCCAATGTCAATCTTGACATCCAGTGCCTGCAGTGTAAGTATCACCTTTTAGTCAGTTCCTGTTGCGTGTCCTCAATCTAGCAACCCACGTAAGCATCGAGTCTGAGAAGGAGACTTGACACTCCAATATTTTGAATTTGGTTTGAAGTACCACTAGCTGTCAATATTCCATACTGCATCTTTAATGTGCCTTAAAGTGCAATCAGAATCAGAAGTACCCAAGCAATCAGACCAAGTGTGAAATCAGTCAAACACACATATGCACACAGACAGACATCAAAATCCAGAGTTTCCATTTAAAAGTCTTTCTCTGTGTGTGCTGCTATCTAAGCACTTAATCTATATGGGAGACAGCTAAAGACAGAAGGTGAACACAAACCCTTAGCCATTACGGAGACTGGGTGGCTAAGAGCTTAGAGCACAGAGCTGATTGTAACCAAGCCTGTACAGGTGATGAAACACGAGATGCTTTTTTTCTAAATTCAGGCTGAGGTGCTTCTTCCCCTGCATTTGAGGAGATGAGACCCGACAGGGTGCTTTGAACGCACGCCTTTGTTTTTAGAAGAGCTGCTTCTGCTGAAGTGTGACCCGGGGCAGTGTAGCTAATGGGCCTGCAACGGGGCTCGGTTATGTGAGCCTCACTCAGAGACGATGGAGGATAACTTTCTCTTCAGGCACCCAGATGCACATCTCAATCTATGTATGAGTAATTCTGTCCCAGTTTGAAAAAATGTGTGTCATACCTTTGTAAAGTGGACCATTAGTTCATATCTCAGACTAGGAGGGTGGATATCTGTTTTATATAAACAAATTGCACTTTATATACAAAGCCTGTGATTTTACACATATTCACTGATTGACACTAAGAGTGTCTGCAGTGGCACCAGTATTTAAAAAAAAAAAAAAAAAAAAAAAATCTGTGCCTGCCTTCTGCTTTCTTGTCATCTCTCTGTCCTAAAGAACCAGTTCACTCAAAAATTATTGTTACCCTTTCAGTCAAATCACTTCGACGTTACATATGGGAACTCGCCAGAGAGACCAATTGCCTTTGAGCCTTTTACTAAAGGCCAATGAAACATTGGCGTGCACTGATTGCGCTCAAGTGCACCTCATCACTGTGTGAGTATAAGAGGGCACGCGCACAGTGCAGATGCAGCTTTTCGCTTCAGAGCCTTTGCTGCCTTGGAGCTGGAGATCCCCTGGGCTTTTTCGAGTGTGAGAAAAGTGAAGGATGGATCGTTTGGAGGAGTTCCTGCAAAACCTGCTCTCTCGTCTGACAGCGTTTCTGGGCGGCTGTCAGCGGACCCTGTGGGCTGGTGGCCTTTTTCAAGGCCGGCTGTGCCAGTCATCTGCATATCCAGTGAGCAAAGACCTCTGAGTGCAAGGAGTTGCCATGATAGGTCTTCCCTGGGCAACCAGGAGTAAAAAACAATTTCCTTACGTTTGGTGAAGCATTCTGTAACGGGATGTCGATCCGGCCGTTCGTTTCTGGGTGTGGAAGTTTTCTCACCTCTTCGGATAGTCACGAGCGCTGTCTGTCGTGTTTGAGCCGAGAACACGCTCAGGCGGCGTTCGTGGATAGTCAATGCGCTCATTGTAAGCGGATGACCATGGCTACGTTAAGGACCCGCCTCTCATTCTTGAGCAGGCTCCCCTCGCGTCCTTCCCGCGGGAGATCTCTGGACCGTAGCAAGTTCACGACTGATCAAGGGGCGATGCGGGAACTCCGCACTGCGACGGACCTCGCTCTCCGGGCCACAAAAGTCACAGCACGAGCCCTTGGTCAGGTGATGTCCACTGCGGTGGTCCAGGAACGCCATCTCTGGCTGAACCTGGCGCAGGTGCCAGACGCCGAGAAGGCTCGCTTTCTCGACACCCCCATCTCCGAGGCCGGCCTATTCGGCGACACTGTCGGGACTTGGCCCAGGAGTTCGCGGCAGTTCAGAAGCAGACGGAGGCGATGTCTCAATCAGCCATTCCCCGAATGCTCCTCCGCCTGCGTGTTGCCGAGGGCGTCCCCCCACGGCAACCATCTGTTCCGTCTCTAGCCGAAGCACACGATGCCAGGCTGGCTGCACAGCGATGTCGAGCTGGCCGTGGGCAGCCTGGAGGTGATGAGATCTGCTCTTCGGGAGACGTCAAGACCATCTCCATCCCCACTCCTGGAGGAGGGCCAGGAGCTTCTGTGCATTCAGCTGCCATTGGCCAAAGGGTCGGCGGTACCCACAATTTCACAAAAAGAGCAATTTCTCACACCTCCGGGCCCAGTCCCGAAGATCTCCATCTAACACAAACCTTTTTGTCTTTTCAGATGTGGACCCGGGACAGCGTGTCACCAGCGCGGGATCCAGGGAGACTGCTGCTCAATGCAGCCAGACGAACAGTCCGTGTCCTCGCCCCGCTACGGGCTACCCCACTGCTGGCACAGCAGTCAATGTTCCCTTGATACCCCTAGTGATGCGGCTCGGAGCCTGGAAAGCGCTCCCCAAACCCTGGCAGTTACGCCCCGGCTAATCGATTCATTGGCGCCCTCCCCGGTATCACGGCATTCGCTCTACCTCGGTCCGCTCAGACAGCCAAGTTGCTGTACTGCGCACGGAGATTGCTGTCCTACTGGCGAAGGAAGCAATCGAGCCTTTCCCTCCAGTCGAGATGAGGTCGGGGTTTTACAGCCCTTACTTCATCGTGCCCAAAAAGAGTGGTGAGTTCAGACCGATCCTGGATCTGAGAGCTCTGAATCGGTCGCTTCTCAAGATGCCATTCAAAATGCTCACTCCGAAGCGCATACTGACATGCATTCTGAGCCGGGATTGGTTTGCAGCCATTGACCTGAAGGAAGCGTACTTTCATGTATTGATTCTTTCTCGACACAGACCCCTTCTGCGGTTTGCGTTCGAGGGTCGAGCATATCAGTACAGAGTCTTTCTCTTTGGCCTGTCCCTCTCTCCCCGGGTCTTTACGAAAGTCGCGGAGGGTGCCCTCTCCCCGCTGTGGCAGATGGGCATCTGCATCCTCAACTATCTCAACGACTGGCTAATAATAGCTCATTCGAAGGATGTGTTTTGCATGCACAGGGACATAGTGCTTCAGCACCTCAGCCATCTGGGTCTTAAGGTCAACCAAGAGAAGAGCAAACTCTCCACACTTCGGATTGGCGTTTCCCCGGAGTGTCACCGCTTATTCAGCCCGTGGGACAACCCTGCTTTCCTACGGGTGGGAGTACCCCTAGGACAGGTATCGAGGCATGTCGTGGTCAACACGGATGCGTCCTCCACGGGCTTGGGTGCTGTATGCAACGGGCAAGCAGGCTCGGGTCCCTGAACAGGCGTCCGACTGCTTTGGCATATCAATTGCCTCGAGCTGCTGGCAGTGTTTCTCGCGCTGCGTCATTTTCTTCAGATGCTGCGCCACAAGCATGTGTTAGTCCGGACATACAACACTGCGGCTGTTGCCTACATCAACAAACAAGGGTAGTCTACGCTCCTGCCGTATGTCACAGCTCGCCCGCCATCTGCTCCTGTGGAATTCACATTCCAGGGATACTCAACCATTTAGCGGATCAGCTCTCATGGCAGTCCACCCACCCTATTGAATGGCAGCTCCACACCCAGGTATTCCAGCTGATCTGGAGTCACTTCAGAGAAGCCAAGATCGATCTCTTTGCCTCTCCCGAGTCAACCCATTGCCCGCTGTTTTATTCCCTTCACAAGTCCCCTCGGGCGATCGGCGGGGATGCACTGGAACGCAGCTGGCCTCCGGGGCTCAAGTACACCTTTCTCCCCAGCGAGCCTCCTCGCACAGACACTGTGCAAAAACAGGGAGGACGAGGAACAAGTCCTCCTGGTAGCGCCTTACTGGCCGTCCCGGACTTGGTTTGCAGACCTTGCGTTCCTCGCAGCAGCCCCTACCTGGAAAATCCCCTGGAAGAAGGACCTTCTTTCTCAGGGGATGGGCACCATATGGCACCCGCGTCCCGATCTATGTCTCAGCGCTGTCGTAGATACCATCTCTCAAGTGTGAGCTCCCTCTACGAAGCAGGCTTACGCTCAAAGACGGGGTCTGTTCGTCAAATGGTGTTCCTCCCGTGGAGATGACCCACAGAGATGCATGATCGCAGTGGTGCTTTGCTTTCTGCAAGAGAAGTTGGAGCGCAGGCTGTCCCCTTCGACTCTTAAAGTGAATGTCGCTGCCAAAGCCGCATATCACGACGCAGTGGAGGGCGAGCCCCTGGGGAAGTATCAGCTCATCGTTCAATTCCTTAGGGGTGCGCGTCGGGTTAATCCCCCGAGACCACACCTCTAGCCCTCTTGATACCTGGCCGTCACCCTAAATGAGCTGCAGTTAGCTCCTTTCGAGCCTCTTCAGTCGGCCGATATAAAATACATTCAGTCTGGCCTCTATTTAGAGGGTAGGGGATCTACAAGCCTTCCCTGTTGAAGAAGAGTGCCTACAGTTCGGCCCGGCTGACTCTCACATTATCCTAAAACCCTGGCCCGGCTAATGTGCCCAAGGTTCCCACCACGCCTTTCCGCGATCAGGTGGTGAACCTGCAAGCTCTGCCCCGGGAGGAAGCAGACCCAGCCTTAGAGTTGTTGCGTCCTGTACGCACGCTGCTCCTCTACACTGACCACACTTAGAGCTTCAGATGCTCCCAGCAGCTCTTTATTTGCTACGGGGGACAGCAGAAAGGGAATGCTGTCACCAAACAGAGGTTGGCTCACTTGGTGGTAGAAGCCATCTCCCTGGCTTATTTATACCAGGGAGAACCTTGCCCCATAGGACTGAGAGCTCACTCAACAAGGAGAATGGCCTCGTCCTATGCGCTGGCTCATGGCGCCTCTTTAGCAGATATCTGTAGAGTTGCGGGCTGGGCGACACCTTCGCCAACACCTTTGCCAGGTTTTACGACCTCCGCGTAGAGGCCGTGTCTTCTCGCGTGCTTGATCAGGACAGCAGGTGAGCGAGAGGACCGGTTGGTGCCGGAATGCTGCCCCGCTCACACGGGACCCACGCTTAAATATCTCAGCGTTCCCTTAAATGTGCGTAACCTGAGTTCTCCCTGTCCCACAGTCGGACTAGAGTGGAGTAGATCCGGCTGTGCTTCCTCTTAGTCTCCTTCACCCAGTAGGTGTGGCAAAAAAGAACTCAAAATTCCATATTCAACAAGAAGGCTGTGTTCCCTTCATTTATATCCATAATCTTATCGATATATTGAATTTCTTGTCCCGCATGCAAGAGTTCATACTTCTCATGAAATCCACCCTCAACCACTTGCTTCAGCACCACTGAAAGCAACTCTGTCGCCCCCCCTCCTATCGGGCCACAGAGGGTTGAGAAGGTTAGGTGCAGATTCCTCTGTTAACGAACTGGAAAAGCTAAAAAAAGTCTTGCCAGTTGGCAGGGGATCTCCACGTAATGCGGCCTTAGAGTTGTGACCTGTTCCATGGGTGTTCCCATATGAAACGTCGAAGTGATTAGACTGTAAGGTAACGTCTAGGTTACAAATGTAACCCATGTTCCCTGAAGGAGGGAACGGAGACACTTTCCCTGCCACGACACTGAGGTCGCGCTGACGCCGGAAACGGCTCTTCAGCGAAAACCTGCATGTGCACTGTGCGGGTGCAGTCTTATACTCACACAGTGATGAGGTGCACCTGAGCACAATCATTGCACGCCAATGTTTGATTGGCCTTGAGTAAAAAGCTCAAAGGAAATTGGTCTCTCTGGTGAGTTCCCATATATAACTTCTCCGTTCCCTCCTTCAGGGAACGTAGGTTACGTTCGTAACCTAGACGTTATGCCATTATTTACTCACATTCATGTCGTTTCAAACCCATATGCTGTCATTGTTTCTGTGGAACTTTTACACAGGTGTTTTCCAGACAACTCTAGAAAGGGCGAAACACATTATAACACCCTTAAAACGTCATGAAAGAGCTGTTCAGAAACAATTAGGCTTTTTCACAGATGATTTTACCAGCGATTTTTCTGTTTAAAGGTTATGTCTATTTCAACAGGACCGGCTGTTGAAATGCCAAGAAATTGGCTCTAGTGATTAACTGACTTCACCCAAAAGATAACCCAAAAATGGTTGTGCGATGATTTACTCATGTAAACTACATTGTGTTGTTTCAAATCTTTCGAAAACCTTCACCAATACAGATTTGGAACACTTTTCAGCTTCTTGAATCAAATCCAACACAGCTATCCCCGCATGGACAAGACTATATGTATGCCAACTGATGTCAGACACTGACAGTGAAAAATGAAAATATGTGTGTGAAATCTGTGCACATATGTTTTCCACAAAGAAATCATTAATTAGTTTCATACTGAGTTTTTTGAAGATACTATGGTCCCACTTTATAATAGGTGGCCTTAATTACTATATACTTACTTTTAAATTAACCATTTGATACAATGCACTTATTGTGTACATACATGTTTTTACATTGTACTTATATTTTTACGAATAACTATGTAATTAAATTTGTAATTAATTTTTGTAATTACATATATACAGTAATTACACTGCTGACCCATCCGTTACATCTTTACCCACCCTTAAAACTACCGATACCACCAAACCTTAGCAGTATAGCTAGCAGGAAAAGTGCTTTGCAGTACAATGTGACAACATTAAGTACATTGTACTTGTTTTTTACATAGTAGTTAAGTGTGAGAAAATATTGTGAGAATATTACTATGTTTGGTCCACGATGTCTCTGTGTCATTTCTTTGATAGGTTTTTTTTTTTTTAAGATGTTTCATGTATGCATCAAGATGACTGACATTTCAGTGAGGAACTGGCAACTTCTGAAAAAAAAAGCAATTGTAAAGTTTCAAAGTTATCAAATATGTCTGCTTTAATGCAGATGTAGCTTAAGAAAAATCTGCATTAACATTACAACAAGATTAAGAACAAATTTATGTGTAAATAATCAATGCAGTTGTTTTTGAATGACATTTGTGTCTATTTTTGAAAACAAAAAATTCAACAAAAAAGGACACCATTTTTTGTGACAATTGTGACACTGGCTAATGCAAAAATTGCACAATATATTAACATTTCAACAAAAAAATTAAAATAAATAAATACATGAATTTAACACTAGTTACATAAACCTATGGAAGCCTGTTTATGTCACTGAATAAAAAAATAAATATATCATATAAAAAAGGTTATTGTGACTTTTTATCTCACAATTATACATTTTTTTCTCAGAATTGTTAGATATAAACTCACAATTGCAAGTTATAAAGTCAGATTTGTATTTGTTTGAAAAAAAAGTCAGAATTGCATGATCTTATGTTGCAATTGTGAGTTATAAAGTCCGATTCTGAGCAGAAAAAAAGACAAATATGTTATTATTGACCACAATTCTGCCTACCTACTTTGTTCCTGTTTGCCTGTGATTCTGACCATTCAATAAAGTCTATTCAAATGGATCCGAAAATTTCCGCCGTAGTCATTACAATTATGCAATTATGACTTTATAACTCACAGTTCTGACTTTATAATGTGCAATTCTGACTTTATACAGTATCCCACAATTCTGACTTTATAACACACAATTCTGACTTTATATCTCACAATTCTGACTTAATATCTCACAATACTGAGAAGTCAAAATTGTAAGATGTTGCAATAACATTTTTATTTATTTATTTATATATTTTTATGCAGTGAAGGAAACGGGCTTCCATAAAACCACACTTACATAAACCAATTAATTATTTATTTTATAATGAAAAAATAATAATAACATGCAGTATAAAATATATTAAATGGTTTTACTTAATTATGTTTATTTAACCTTATTTAACCGCAATGCATAGTGCCTTTGTTTATGACAACAAAACGCTGCCACACAACCTGTTTTCTGTTCACCTGCCTCTTTTCCCTTAAATCCTTGCACTTGGGATCTGTTCGGATGTGTTGTCTGAATATGAGTCCACAGTGGGCTATTCATCTGAGGTTATATTTCAGCCAAATTCAACATGACTCTTTACTATTGCTCTGGGTCCTATCACCGTCTTGATCTCCCAACATCCCTTTTCCTTAATTCCCTTTATATCACAGGCTGTCTGTTACTTGGCTGCATTCGATCAGAACTGACGACTGCTCCAGAGCTCAAGACAGCTCTTTTCACTGAGGTCAGGTGTATCTAATAAAAGCCAGCTCTATAGAGCTTTTATCAGTGGGCTTTGGTTGTTCTGATCACTGGATCCCAGGTTAATCTCTCTCAGAGAGTCAGTGACATTTTTAAAGCTGTTCTCCCCAAAAGCCCCGTTCTCTAAGAGATTGTTTTACACCGTTTGACATTTCCGCCGTCTTTGAAACACTCCACATGTCAGGTGGGGATGTAAGAGCCTCTCTATGTGTGCTTCACCTCTTTAAGCAAATGCATTTCTGGATAACCTGAGCTGATTTCCCTCTTATGACGTAGAGTCATGAGACAGCTGTCATTTTTTGTGGCTTGTGCAATAGAGTTATTGTCCCAGTTTTTGAACCCCCTGAAAGTAATGACTCAATGCATCAATACAAACTACAAATAAATCTGTAAAATAACAGAAAAAGAACTTGCAGCTTATTACCAGGAAATTATATATTAATTTGACACACTTTTAGCACAATGCAATATAAGAGAGTCGTGGTTACATAACAGGGAAAACATGAGTGACAGAATGACAGTGAAAACAAAATCAAAGAAGCAAATGGACATGATCATAAATGGACATAATGGACCCCCCCCCCCCCCCCCCCCGGAACAGTGAGTAGTGCAGGGGGAGGGATGGATGGGTGTCTGGGAGATATACCGGACCGAGTCTCAGGGGGTCTCCCGGACAATATGCTGTACATGATGGCCCGGGGCGGGTCCGGACCCTGGGCAGGCCACGGAGGATCAGGCCCTACAACGGGCAACGGCGGACCAGGATCCTCATCAGACCATGGAGGATCGGGCCATGGCGGAACAGGATCTCCGGCAAGCTCTGGCTAAACAGGCCACGGCGGATCTGGATCTCCTTCAGGTTCTGTCTCGAACCCCGTCCCAACTCTCCCCATCATGACCCAGGTACTACTGCCCCCCCCAAAAAAAAAATTATTGGGGAAATCTTTTGCCTGTACCGACCCTGGGTCATCAGGTGTTTTTGGGACGGGAAGATCCGGGGACCACTCTGTACTGGAGTCGGGGCTGACCGTGAGGATTTCTGACAGCACTCCTGGCCGTAAAACCGACACTTCATACGGGTCCTCAGGCCCTGATTCGGGGCTGACACCTGACTGGTGCAGACTGGGAACTGCGGGGAATTCTCATTACCCGGCTCCCCGGACTGTGATACGGGAGACAGGGAAAACACGAGTGGTATAATAACAATAAAAAACAAAAACAAAGAAGCACATGGACATAATCAAAACACAGGAGACACATGATGGTGTGACAGCAAGTAAAAATACATATATAAATAGATATTGGAAATTATTTCATAATGAATACAGTACATTGCACCCTTCTCATATTTTAAAAACTATGTGCAAATATGTTCTTTGCAATTGTTACTGTAAATGTATTAGTGTTTTTATTGTTAACTAAAACTACAATTGATTAAAATAATATATATTTATTGTAAAAATATTAAATAATAATGAAATAAATTTATTGAAAACTAAAATAAAAATTAATTTGAACATGAATAAAATATTTACCAAAAATAAATAAATAAAAACAATAATTTTAACAACATGTCAAAACAAAACAAAATTGCTATATTTAAATTCACAACTATTTTTTGTTATCAATTGTGGAAGGCAACTATTCTCGAATTTTGTAAATAAATACAATTTACAATTACCCTAATTAGTATAAAAAGGAGATGTACAGTATCAGCACTGAAAAGATGCATGGCTCATTTGAATATACAGTACACTATTAAAAGAATAGTTTACTAAACTGAGACCAGGCAATTTAATACATGTTGAGGTTGTTTCTTTATCTGAACAGATTTGGAGAAATTTTGCATTACATTACTTGCTCACTTCTGCAGTGAATGGGTGCCATCATAATGGCAATCGAAACAGCTGATAAAAACATCACAGAACTTGAAATGACTCCACTCCATCAGTTAATGTCATTGGTGAGCAAGTAATATAATGCTAATATGAGTATATCTCTTTTGATGAAGAAACTCTTCTACATCTAGTAAACTGACTTTTCATTTACTGAAAACGAATAGCAGATGGAGCCTGTCCTACAACAAAATATGACTCTATAGGATGTTTGTGCAAGTACCTTATTACAACCTTTATTTTCGCTTCAAAGGTAAGTGCCCACTATGGCGGCCGTAAAAATAATGAAAGTATTGCATATTGAGTCTGTTGTCATGAAATGATGCATGACTGAGATTAACATTCGAAATGCGTGCTTTGTTTAAGTGCAATGTGTAAAGTTTTTACACAAACCTCACGGTGATTAAATCATATTTTACTAGGTTTAATTTGTACGAATGATCACACTATCCCTCCCCTAATCCTACCCGTTACAAACATAATTGTAATGTGCATAATAATGTGCATAACGTAATAATGTACAAAATTATAATTTATAGGGTTTTCTGAGCCCATGCTTTCTCTGGAATCAAACCCATGTTCGCATGATCATGACTCGTCTTATAACGCATCTCTTTTGCAATTGTAGTATACGTATTATTTGAGGGACAGGTTGGGGCTGCTATACACATAGCCAAACCCCTGATTTAGGAAACAAGATAAATTAACATATAATAATTGTCCAAGCTGAAACTCATTCTAAGAGCCACAACAGATGTTTTTAGTGTACAGTTTGATTGAAATCACTCATGTTACTTACATCAGCAAGGGTCAGATTATCATGCTTACAGTTTGATTTAAACTGTGTATAATGTTGCAGCTTGTAATAAATTTCCTGGCAAAAATCTAATCATGCACAAAAGCCAGTTTTGTCATTAATTTTGGACCCTGTTCATTTATGACCAGATTTCTTATCATGACAACTTTGATGTAAACAGATGACTCATTGCAGTACCTCTTGTTCTTGTTTTTGTGTGTGTGTGTTAATCCATTGGGTGTGTGATAGTCACCTTCAGTCATTTAGCCGTCATCTGCCAACAGCAGCTATTAAGGCTGATGAGTCATTCATAGATTTAACATTATTTAAGTTTGACCTTCTGTGTACGTCTGATGTCACACATCTGATCATCTTTGAGGGATAATTATATGTCCCCTGACCCACCACCCCTGTTCTTCTTATTTGCACATCTGTTCGTCAAGCTGCTAAACTCTCAATGCACATTCGCACTTAGCTACGGAAGTGTTCATCACCCTGTTCCCTCCCTTAATTGTCATTGTTTTGCAGGCCATGGCCCCCTTGGTGAAGCAATCATTCATTTTCCATTGTACATCTGTATACTGTAAGTGCCATAAAAAGTGAACCCTGAACTTTTGTTTCATTAGTACAAATAGGGATAAAGACTCTAATAACAACAACAAAAAATACTTTTGGAGGATAATTTTTAGAGTATGAAACAAAAATACACAGCATTTAATAAACATCCGTAGGACAACAAAATGTGTGTGGTTTGTTTTGAGGGAAAAATCAAGTAAAGATGTTAAGCAAGATTTTACCCTAAACACAGCATAAAAACTGATAATTGTAAGGATATGTTTTAAAATATAAACAGAAAACCTCATCACTGTGTGAGTATAAGAGGGCACGAGCGGAATGCACATTCCACACATGATGCCGGCGTCAGCGCGACCTCAGAGTCGTGGCAAGAGAAAGTGTAACGTCTCCGTTCCCTCCTTCAGGAGAACAACAGAGTTGCTTTCAGTGGTGCTGAAGCAAGCTGTTGAGGGCGGAGCGGCGTAGGTCGTCTACCAATGTTCTAGCTTCAATGACAGTTTGAAGGCTATGGAGACAATTGTCAACATAAAATGAACCTATGACCGTTCTCACCAGAGCTGGGTCTACTTGTGGATGGTTCTGAACAATTTCTTGTAGGGCATATATGGCGAAGCACGGGCTGCATGTTGTGCCGAATGGCAACACCTGCCATTCGTAGATCTTAGGCTCTTCAGTCCTCTGCATGTCTCTCCACAGAAAACGTACAATCGACTTATCACTTGACAAGAGTCGAACCTGGTGGAACATCCCCTTCACATCTCCACTGATGGCCACAGGGTGGACCAAGGATGGGCCCAGGCAGGAGGATTTTATTTAAAGCGTGACCTTGGAATGAATAAGAACTGTTAAAAACAAGTATGTCCTTGTTGTTATGTGACACCATGTGGTGAGGTATGTACCATGCCTCGGGGGATTGATCAGCTTCTTCTGATGAAATTTCTGCCACATAGCCAGCCTCTTGCAGTTTCCTCATTTCAGAGCAGTAAGACTCGGCTCGCCTAAGGTCTTTAGTAAGTTTAGGCTCTGTGCTTCAAAGGTTTGCCATCACTGCTTCTTTTGGGGCTCTAAGAAGTTCAGCATTGGGCCGCCTGAGCAAGGGAGTAGCATAACGCATAACTCCTGAAATTTCTACCCTTGTGGTATGTGTCTGCAGAAGAGTGAGGGCATACTGGTCTTGTTTGGATCGAGTGGCTGTCTTCTCATTTACGTAAGGCAGAGTATCGATTTGCCAGAGGCGTTCCACATTCTTGAATAATTCGTTATTCAATGAGGTAGTGGTTATGTGAAGGCACTGTGGGGCGGAAAGAGTGGTTTGACCGAGCCCAGTGGGACCTTGGAGGGTCCAACCCAGTCTGGTACAGATGGCAATCGGTCCATTTGGTGGTCTAATGCATATGGGCTCTACTGGAGTAAGCAGATGAGGCATGTCAGACCCAATGAGCAATAGTGGTTTAGCTCTGTCAATCAAGGGTAACGGCAGGGACCTAAGATGCTCATACTTGTACTGAAGCATGGCCACAGGGTAGGAATGCTCCGAAAGTCTCAGGTTATTTGCAGTAAAAGCGTGAGGGATCAGGTATTTCCTGTTTGGTTTGTGCAAGGGTGACACGTGAAGGGAAACAGTAGCTCCATGCAGATTAACTACATCTTGATGGACCGTGCGTAGGGTAAGTGTTTCATGTTCAGAAGGGAGGTTCAACTGATCTACAGCTTGTGATAGAACAATACTACGCTCCGATCCATCTTCCAGCACTGCATATGCTTCTATGACTTTCTCTCGATTGTGCAGTAAGACCTTGACTATCTTGAGCATTACCTTCTGAGATCTGTTGGGCCGATCCAGGTAGACCTGAAGGGTAGGGACATTGACCAACAGCACACTCTTTTGGATCTGTAAGGCTGCATCATGCAAGATGGTCAGATGTAGCTCTTTACAATTGGTACAAGTTCGTTTCAGAGTACAACGGTCTGGAGTATGTATTCGCCCACATTTCCAACAGCGCTTCTCATTGGATATCCACTGCACTATTTGTTCTGTAGTCAAGACTTTGAACTTAGGACAGGCATTAAGGAAGTGATCTTTGGTACTACAGTATGGGCAGAAGGGTTGAATCTTAGATTTCGTCTGGGCCTGCAAGACTGGATTTGCATCAGCTGTATATAAAAAGGTTGTGGATCTCTCCTTTGGACGAAAATGTACTGACCTTTGCTGATCTTTTTTGGTGGTTCGAGCTGTATCAGTCTGATACATTGTTGCTGCTTTAGTGGAAATGCACTTCGCCTGTGACTTCATCTGCAACCAGGTAGACAGATCAGGTAATGTATAGGTGCGGTCAATACCAGTTTGCAAAATACCTCTGCTGAAACAGTACTCAACAAACCCATCTCGATATGACGGTGGCATCTTGCTTAACAGCCGATCAACATGAGAACCACAACGCAGCTCGTACCCGTTCGGGCCCTCCAAAGATCTGAGCATCCCTACTATTGTTTGGACAGACAGGGAAAAGGAATCAAAAGCTTCTGCATCACTGAATTTTACTGCTGGTGCATTAAGAATGACGCTTAGTTCAGACTGAACCAGTTGACGCGGTTGCCCGTACTTATCCTGCAGTGCTTGCAATGCGGTCGTGTATGGCCTGGGTTCATACATATATGCTTTGGCTAACTGAAGAGCACTGGGAAGTTTTAAGTGACTTAAGAGGACCTGATATTTGTAATGTTCACTCAAATGAGGCTGGTTATTCATTACATTGTCTAAGGCCATCTTAAGTAGTGCAAAGTCACTTTCCCGGCCAGTCTCGAAGTATGGGATGGCCGGCTTTGGGACACCGTAAGCAGAGGCAGCTAAAATTTCCAGACCAGGTGGTTGGGCAGGGGGTGGAGATAATACTGCTGGACCATGGGGGGCTTCAAGGGAGGCAATAGGATACGGTACTGCTGTCCAATAAGGGCTTGGATTTGTGGCCTGATAGGTCTGAGCCCCTAATGTTAAAGGAACCGTCGATGAGACTGTAGGCGGAACACTAACTGAGGGTGCAAGACTATAAGTGATGCAGGTATCAGCATAATGGTGTGACTTGGTTACAACAGCTGGCTTAGAGGGCGAAGGGTTCACATAGTCTTGCCTAGGCATGAAATTGGGCAGTGGTGTACCTACGTTGGACTGGGTTACCTCGACAGGTAAGGGAGGGTCTTGGGCCGATGACCTAAGATCAGTATTAGCAGCAACTTTGTGTTGTTGAGAGTTTACCTCAGACTGAGCATCAACAGCTAGGCTGGACTGTAGAGCAGGAACATCTTGAGATTCCTGTTTAAGAAGTACACAAACATATTTAGCAACATCAAGCTCATTTTGAACTCTTTTTAGACGCCGCCGCCTCTCTACCTGCTTAGCTAACAACTCTCTAGCTTTAGTGGCTTGTTCCTGTCTATATTGTGCTTCTCTAGCCTGAGCGTCAAGTCTCTTACACTCTTTGTCGACAATGGCGTCCTCCTCTATCTGTTGTTGAAGTTCTTCCAAGTCCAGGGTCTTTAACCTTTCCTCCAAAATGGCAGCGTGAAGATCAGAGAGTCCATGTCTAGGATATTTGCGTTGTGCACTGCGATGGGATCTGGATGAAGTACTGGATACTGTGCCAGACGATATGGATTTAGACACACACCTCGATGCTCTGGATGGTCTCTGTGAAGCAGAATCCGCAGGAGGTGGCTCTGGATGTAGGTTAGGTGGGAGCTGGACATCATAATCAGTGAGATGAGCAGGAAGGTGTCTCTCTCTTGGAGGACGAGGTCGAACTACGGGATCAGTTGCACTGGGAGTCTCAGGATCCATCTTGAGGCACAAATCCCGCTTGAAGGACCATATTCGAGCATATGTGATGCTCAGGGGAGCTCATGTGTAGTGCACCCAAGATAGAGTTGTAAGTTTCCGGTAAGAGAAACAGGAGAGGGGATCCCGGTTTAACAGGTTTAATCAAAGGACGTTTGAATATGTTATTTCACAACCGTGTGTGGTCCGTAATCATTTACGCACTGGAAAAACATATACAAAACAGATTAAGCAGTCCAGCCAGCCTGATGTGTAACCTGCTGCTGTCGAGTACAAAATGTCCGCTCCTAATTGAGCTGTGTATACCATGCGCCACCCGGGGGATGGATTAGGGCTTTCTCACACCAATACTGGATTTCATAATTTACATTGAGGGCCCAGCTATTGGGCAGTATTCTCGTTTGGCTCTTGGCGAAGGCGGTCGCATCTGCTCTCCCTCCCTTATCTCTCCTTGCTGGCTTCTCTTGTCTGTGAGTTCTGTCTCTGAGACTCTCTTTGCCCTGCTCTTGAAACAAAAAGGAATATGGATCTGATCAACTGGTCTCTGAATGCAATTGACACCATCTTCTCGACGAGAAGTCTGGGTTCGGGGGAACCCACTTGTCCTGCCGGGACACTTGCAGCTGGATACATGATGGACGGGTGGGAGAAGTGGCGCGTCGTGTGCCTGGCCGCACTGTCTCTGGA
>JAUCMU010000063.1:2662810-2675132 GCA_032275025.1 Enteromius treurensis | reverse complement strand
TGCATAAAATAGAGATTCTAAGCTTTCCAATGGTACCACCTATGGGGTTATTGGTGCATGCAAAGGGTTAAAAATTCAAGGCACAACTTGAAGGTAATTCCGCAGAGTTTAAGGGGAACAGCAAGTCACCCAAAAATGAAAACGCAGTCACCCTTACTCCATCATTGCAAACCTTCTAAACTTTCTCTGGGAGTGTGTGAGTCATACGGACTGAGTGTGTGTGTGACTGATGTCAGTGTGTGTCAGCGGTCAGGTGCTAAACTGGGAGATGTGTGAGGTGAACGCCGTGTCCCTGTCCCTCACTGTCTTATCTCTGACGTCTCTCTCTGTCTCTTTGAGTTGAAGGTAATGGATTTGATGTCTCTGGTTCTTCTATCAGTGAAGCGCTTGTACAGCGTTATAACTCTGATGTTTAGTTCAGGAGTTCTCACTTTTTGTTTTGTTTTTATATTGTTCATAAAGTGGTGGCCCAACACAGCGCTAAAATTGTTTAGCTTATTCAAGTTCGATATTTAAATTTCATTCTTCATAATTAATTTTTTTTTTCATATTTAATTTAATTTAATCACTTCCAATGTGTTTTTTCAGTGTTACTCTTTTGTTTTTTAAATTCTTTGTAGTTTGTTTAATTTGCTATTAATTTGATTTGATTTTCAGTATAAATATGGTCTCTGCTAAATATGGACTTACCAAATTATTATACACATGAGACATGTATTTATTTTATGGGTTCATTCTGAACCTCATAGTGGTCGACACAAACCTTGTCTATTGCAAGCATATATAAGTATATATTCAATGTAATCTAGGTTGTACTTACCTTGCATAGTTTTGTTCATGGTTTGCAGCTTCTGCCATACAGTATATGATACTACTACATTTCTATTTTCAATGCAAAGGAGCCATATTCACACACAGTATGATCATTTAAACCCATGTAGAAGTGATTTGTGTGCACACCTCTTGTATTGCAAAGCAGAATTAGTCACGTTGATGAGCTGTTACTCATCATAACCGTTACCAAGGAGATCAGAAATAATGAGGATCTGGTCCTGGCATTTGAGAGTGGTGAAAATGAGGGACTATTAGCGACTCATGCTTCTGGAAACGCCTGCTTAGCAAGAGTAGGCGCACTCGGATTTCAACCAAATGGAGCTTCAATAATGCCAAAACAAGCGGGGCGGTGGAGGTTTTGGCAGCTACTGTTTGTGTTATTTGTGTTTTCCTCCTCCTCAGATTCTGGCTGGTGAGGTGATGGTGTTTTTCATGAGGTCAGAGGGCACGCAGGAGAAGACTATAGTCACAGCTGACTGCTGTTACTTCAACCCTCTGCTGAGACGCATCATACGCTTCCTAGGTACTTCAGCGCTCACTGCAGAGCATGATGGGAAATATGACATAAGGAACTAAAGAGGCGCTTCTAGAAAGAGAGCCAGTGTCTCTATAGCACAGATTACTATGCAGCGTGACATGCGAGTACAAATAATTCAGGTTGTTTCTGAATTGATGCAATTTCTCCATATATAAATAAATTTACAAGAATTGAAAAGAATATTTATAATAATGTCAGATGAAGAATATCGTCACATGGTGGGACTCTGTTGTCGCTATTTGACAATTAAAAATATTGGTCTTATGACCAATAAGAAATACTGTATGATGGCCAGTATTATAAAGTTATTTTCATCTTATTTTAAGAGCAAAAGCAAGTATGATGGGCAATTCTATTTATTTATTTACATTGTATAATCTATAACAAATATGTTGCCAATGTTATTTTATTTTATGACCAAAAACAAATATGATGGCCAATATTATAAAGTATTTTTGTTTTATTTTACAGCTAATGATGCATATAAAGACCAATATTATATATTTTAATTTTATTTTATTGCCGACACCAAAAAAAATGACCAGTATTGTAAAGTTTTCATGTTATTATCAAATTTTATGACCAATAACAAATATAATGACTGTTATTGTAGAGCAATTTTTATTTTATTATATAACTTCATGACCATAACTAATATGGTGACCAATATGTTAATTATTTTATTTTATTTTATTTTATTTTATTTATTTTATAACCTATACAATTATGACTGTTATTGTAATTGTATTATTTATTACCAAATAATATTATTTCATGAACAATTATTAATATGATGGCAATATATTATAACAAATAGGCCAATATTATAAACATAATTTATTTTACTTTATGTTCCACACAGATATGATCTCCAACATATTAGCAGATCCGATTTTGATATGTTTTCCATTCGTTTCTGTAACCTCATCTCCGTCCTGTCACTCAGGTGTCTACACCTTCGGCGTCTTCACCACCACCATCTTTGCCAATGCTGGGCAGGTAGTGACAGGAAACCAGACGCCTCATTTCCTGTCAGCGTGCAGACCAAACTACACAGCACTGGGCTGTCATTCCAACCTACAGTACATCACAGAGCGCAAAGCCTGCACGGGAAACCCCCTCATAGTAGCATCCGCGCGGAAATCCTTTCCCTCCAAAGACGCAGCCCTCAGTGTTTATTCTGCAGTGTATACAGTGGTGAGGATAATGAACCTACAGCTATTTTAATGATGTGACTGAATCTTGTCTATAAACTGACAAACAACCTAGATAGTGCAGCTGTATATCTCTGGAGCTTTAAGCGATCTCACAAACTATAGTGATTGTTAGCTAGCGACTGTGATCAAAAATGGCACATAAAGCTTACAGTAATAATATTCTACCCTGCAATCATACAGTTTTCTTTTAAAATGTCAATAGGCAATCTGCAAAGCTTTGAGAAAAAGCACGTCACACTTCTGATTTATGTCGGTTAGTACTGGTCTAGCCGGTGCTCTGGTATGGACTTGTCATCTGCAAAGATAGTAAAACAGGTTTAGCGTGTTCTTTAAGGTGAATCTGGTTAAACAAGGATGTTTTGGTGGTTAAAGGCCAATTCACACCACACTAACAGACGCAGACCGATGCAGAAAGCAGAATGAGTACTGAATGTCATTTATCAGACTGCACAAACACTGATACAACATGTTCAAGCACCAACCAACGCCAACAGACAGACATAACACACTGAGCAGACAAAACCGGACCAACACGTCTGCTGCCGTTGGTCGGTGCCGTGTCGATTGGCCTTGGGATTGTCAGACAGGTGCCTCTTCCGAAATTCTTGGCTTGCATCTTTTTTATTAGACTAATAATTTCTTGAAGTGGAGCTTTTCAAACCAAGGTGTATGTGCATATATATATATAGAGAGAGAGATAAAGAGGTAAGAGAGAACACGTTTCAAAAATCATGTTCTTTTTTTACTGTGAATTCCTAATTATTTTTTATTAGGTTAGTTAATAATAAACAAAAACTAAAACAAAAATCTAATTAACACAATGAAACAATAAAAATATTATAATATTAAAAATGTACTTGTAAAACACAGAGCTTTTGCAAATAGGCAAATAATAGGCAAATAATTTTTTCATGTTCTTTTGCAAAACCAGATCATTTTCAGAAATGATGTTTATTAATTTGTGCGTTCAAACTCATTTCAATCTAAATGCAGTTGGGTTATTTTGACTAGGTTAAAAAATAATGATCAGCTAACTAACACAAGAAGCACAAGAAAAACTTGATAACATGCTAAAAAGCATGATTTTATAAAAACACCAGTTATCTGTTTTGGCAGAACTCTTCATATATGTTTGTATGATGTTAATCAAATGCTTAGGGTCAATTAATTGTAAAGAAATTTATCATGGTTTCCACAAAACTGTTTTTGACATAATATTGTTTCTTGAGCAGCAAATCAGCCTATCAGGATGATTTCTGAAGGATCATGTGACGCTGAATACTGTTTTCGGCTGTTCTTGCAGATGTACGTGACGTTGGTGTTCAGGACTAAAGGGACGCGTCTAACCAAACCCACGCTGAGTCTGACTCTACTGTGTCTGGCCATGCTGGTCGGTGTGGTCCGAGTAGCTGAATACCGCAACCACTGGGCCGATGTCCTCGCTGGATACTTCACAGGCGGGGCCATCGCTGTCTTTCTGGTGAGAGCGTGCGAGGTGTGATTAATACAGCACTCAAATAACAAGCTAATTGTTAGTCATACATAACATACGTGTGTAAAGAAGTGCAAATACGGGTTCATATTTTGCTTTTGGGAGTCCTCAACAATAGTTTAGCATGCATGCAAAGTTTTTTCCCTTATTTGTTCAAAGACTCTCAAACGAATCGTTCAACGTTTCATTTTTCCAAACCCCTCTAGTGATTGGTCGATTTCATTTAAAGCAAAAGCGCCACCTAGTGGCAAAGAATGGATTAGCATTTTCATTCAGACCAATGGGAAAAGAACAAGAAGTTGACAGCAATATACTAATGCTTCATTTTAAAGTCAACATGAAACGGCTTGGGACACGTTTAAAAATGACTGGTTTCAGTGACTTTATACACTGTGCATTTTCAGATTTTTTTCATTCACTTACAGCTGTGTTACACACTGCATGAAAGGTACTTTTCAAAACTGTTTTCAATAGGGATAGTAATATTCACCAATTTACACCAGAGCATGGGCATTTAAATTAATGATTTGATGCATGAATTTTTGAAAAATGTGCATCGGATACAAATTGGCAATTGTAACGCAATGCATCATTTCTTAAAAAAAATTCATCAGTAAAGCCAATTTATTTGAATATAATTATTAGTAGATGTGCTATACTTTTATTTTGAAAGAGACCAGTAATTTGTGAGCAATATTTCATATGTAGTTTAATTTGTCCTCTCTAAACTGTTTCCCAGGCACGTTCTCTCATGACCACTACTGCTACGTGAACATATACTACACTACAGAGACAGAGGCATGTCCTGACATGACATAGAATGTCATAAAAAGTCACATAACATGGCTGCACCACAGTAATGAAAGCAAACTATCTGTACCATATTAAACTGTATAGCATCATATTTTTTTCCTCATTGCAACTTATTTGTTATGGGGGGGGGGGGGGGGGCTCCATGGTATCAGGCTTATATAAATATATATATATATACACACACACAAAAATTATTAATTTATTTAGCAAATATGGCTTACTCAGTTACTCAGTTGTGACATAAATCTGCATGCTTTTATATTTAATCCAATAGCATTATTTTTACCTTTATATGGCATTTTCTCTAATTTCACTAATCTTGTTAATTCTTACATTTGATCTATAAATTCAATAATTATAATGAGATTGTTATTCTCTAGCCTATAGCTATACCTCAGCATGTATATTACTGTTTTGGGGTGAACTATCCCTTTAACATAAGAGACTTCTTTCGAAAAAATGCAATTTCTCCATCACTTTCTCCCCTGCTGCTACTCTTTATTCCTTCTCTTTCTTCCCTCTCTCTTCTCTCTGTAGGTGACGTGCGTGATCAACAACTTCCAGCAGACAAAGCCCCCACCCCCTCCGGTGCGACCCCAGCGCCCTGAGTCTGTGCTGGGCATGCCCATGGTGGCGCTGCCCTGCGTAGAGAGTCCACTTGAAAAGTTAAGTGGCACTCAGGTAAGGGGTGGGAGTGGGTTAGTGGCAGGGCTGCACACATAAGGGGGATGGATTACGCCCCACCCCGTCCTTCTGTGTTTGACCCAGTGGACCCTAATGTGACCCACCCAGCCCTCCTTCTCCCTTTACTAGCATTTCAAACACCAACCACAGCAAGCTGCAAAACCCACTGACGCTCTGGAGGATTGATCCTTGCTTATCCCGAAGAGAGGTTACATTACTGTTAAACAGAGTAGCTGAGAAGCAGCAGAATGTTTAGGGCCATTAACTCGTTGATCCCTCAGTGGGTTGATGGGAGTTTTTACTCCCTTCTTTACGACAAAGAAAATGGACTGTGTAGCATGAGGAACTTCAGAGGCGGAAGGCCATTAGATGGTTCATTCTGGGAAAAATTACCGCAGTGTGAGTTTCCCTTCGTAGGCCACCCTCATCCTCCTCACTTTTGAAACTACTTTGCCTTCTTTTCCTCTCTTTGTCACCTTGACCATACAGTCATCCCTTTTCTCCCTCAGTCTTATATTTTGTTTAGTGATGCACTGAAATTTTGGCAACCTAATGGAGGGGTCACGGAGGGCCAAAATCCTTGTCCCAAAGAGTGTTGTTTAATGTCCGGTATGTCAGGTTTTGACTGTCAACATCAATTTGGTAAACACGTTATGGAAACCTATTTCCAGCACAGAATAAAAATATAAAAAAACTAATTGAGTCCTTTTCTCTCACGATTTTCACTTTTCTCCCCATTCCGTAAAAAAAAGCTAATTTCGACCTTTTCTCTTGCAATTCTGACTTTTTCTCCCAGCACTGATTTTTTTAAAAAGTAATTGCAGATTTCTTTCTGAATTCTAACTTTCTCAGTACAAACAATGTTTACATTATCATTCTGAGGAGAAAATTGCGAGTAGTGCTGTCAAACGATTAATCACAATTATTATCATCCAAAATAAAAGTTTTTGTTCACATAATATATGTGTGTGTTCTGTGCATATTTATTGTGCATATAAATACACACACGTACATGTACTGTATACATGTCAGAAACTTAGTTTATATACTAAATATATTTATTTTTAATATAAATATATGAATATAAATATAGATAAATAAATACAGGTAAATATTTTCTAAATATATATACGGTATGTGTGTGTATTTATATATACATAATAATTATAAACAGACCACACGCATATGTATTATTAATCACGATTAATCGTTTGACAGCATTAATTGTGAACTATAGACACAGTAATGAAGAAAACTCGTAAATGCAAGAAAAACAAGAATTGTGAGAATTTTTTTAATTGAAAAATAATTGCGACTTTATCACCGTCTTTTATCGGAATTCTGACTTTTTTCTTAGAATTGTAAGAAAACACAGTGCTGTGATAACTACAGGCATCACGATCATCGTTGCAACGTTACTTTAGAAGAGTCATTCAGTTACAATAAACTCGATAGTTAGCTAGAAAAAAAACTCTTGAGAGATAAGCTCTATGTTACATATTCTCGCAACTTGTTCATGATATCTTCATTATTTCAAAACTGTTTAAATAATTTTTTTCATTACAGCCACCATTTAAATGATTGTATTTCATCCAAATTGTAGTAGATTATAGTAGAAAAATAGTATTATTAAAAATAGTATTATTGTACGTTATTAGTAAAAAGTTGACAAGTAAACTTTAAATGTGTGTATTAACTAGTTGAGTATTTGAGTATGAATTTCGTTTTTTGATGTGTCAGTAAAAAAAAATGAATTTTGGTGCATCACTAATTTTACTCTATCCGAACACAGTTTCCACCTTCCAGTCTTGGTTTCTCATCCTTTCTCTCTCTCTCTCTCCCCTCACACTCTCTCTCTCCCCCCTTACAGACTCCAAGGGGATCTCCATTCACTGAGATCACATGACCATCAGCCTCATCGGTTCCCCGTCCCCCCCGATGTCCTCATACCGTCTCGCTCCATTTCCAGCGAAGTCTAGACCAGCCGTCCCAGCACGCGCGCCACTGCGCCGCCCACTCCGCGGGACGCTCCGCCGCTCTGCACCGCTCCTACTCCACGCAGGTCTAGATTTCCTCACCTTCAACCCCTCATCCTCCATATTCCTCCATGCTGCCGATAGGGCCTCCACAAACCGCTCAAACAAACCACGAGAAGCACTTTTAGAGCGCCCGCTCGGAGATCCAAAGCGCCAGAAATCACAGGTAGGCGTCTTTCTCTTGCCGGAGAGTTTGTTTGGACTGTGGGTGGAGGATTTGCACCTGTTCGGACCTCTCTAAACCAACCCGACCTACTTCCTGGGGAACCGATGAAGACTTGATCAGCTTTCGGCTGAAATTCAGAACTCTGGCTGCAATTTTTACTGCATTGTCAGTTCGTATGTAAATACATGCCCTGTTTTGTTTTTTTGTTTGTTTGTTTTTTTGGCTTTTTGGTTAAAGGCATGTCTGTTTTGTTCCTATTTGATCGTTAGGGTGACAAATAGTCCTCTTTCTCTGACACATGCCCTGGAAGGGTTTATAAATTGCCTAAAATGTCAATGTTTTGGCTTTGTTTTCCTCTTGTTTTCATACTTGCTGAAAGTAATGACTGAAAAGTACTTTGACCAATAGAATGCAGGCATTGTAAAAATCGTGGCATGCAAGAAGGCAGGATCTACAGAGAACATCAAAGTAATGCAAATACATGTACAAATAATGTATTACAATTTACCAATAGGAAAACAAGGCCAAAACTTGGACATTTTAGGCAGTTTAGAAATCCCAGCTATGAGATTTCTAAGAAAAAGAGCACGTATGTTAACCCTAGCACTGATGGAGTTTACATGTTTTTATAGTCATATCAGTGTATGGTTTTAAAAACGACATACTTAAGTATCTATTGGTTTGTTTTTGAGTCATATTCACTATGCATCTGGACGTCCTGTAAGTGCACATCAAGGAAAGAACCTTTAAACTTGGAGACGTTCTTGATACCAGCTCTTATAATAATGTTTGGATGCATGGCAAAGGAACTGGCAGACAGAATGACAAGGCACATAAGAATCAACCACAGCATTCTTTTTCATCTTTTATCTCCGGTTCGTGCTCGAAAGGATTTTTCCACCAGCTAGATGTAATGCACAGTCTGACATGAAGACCTTTTCATTAACACAAGGCTTTCAGACATGAGACATTCTTACAGGTTTTCATCAAAGTATGGATTGGATTTTTCATTTCAAGAAAAGTGCCCCATGACGTCAACAGAACGTTAAAAACAGCATCTGTATTGTTGTTGGTGTTTCTATGAAGGTTTTCAAAAATGTGGTAACTGGAGGTCAGCTGGTTTCTTTCCTGTATAGTGAGCAACCTTTTCACATTCATATCAGCGTGTGTTAACAGGGTTGTGCTCCATTCAGAATTGAATAGAAGAAGCCTTTTGATTTCCTGAATTTAATCTTGAGCTAGCAAACTCGGAATTGAGGTTCAAACTATTTAAATGTAAGGAAATAGAATTAAAATGGATTGAAATTTGAAGAAATTGTGTACAGTAATCTTTAACTAGAAATGAAAGGTTTTGAAAGTTTAAAAGGAATTTTTTTTTCACTTTAAAACTTTTTTAAACTAATTTATATCTTTACTTTATTTTATTGCCACTTTTGTAAATAAAAAGCTCTTTTTTAAATAATATTCTAATAATTCCCTTAAAGAGTGTAAAGTTACTGTTAACATTTATTTTGCGTTTTTCTTATTATTTTTTTTATCATATAGGCAATGTTAAATATCATATTCAGATAGACAGACAGATAGATATAGATATAGATAGATATAGATCTATAGATAGATAGATAGATGGATAGAGATAGATAGATAGATAGATAGATAGATAGATAGATAGATAGATAGATGGATAGATGGATAGATGGATAGATAGATAGATTTTTCTTCTTTCATTGAAAGAGAACCAATTCTGAATTTTGCACAACACTGGTTAGCAAGTCAAAACCTTAAGCTGTCATTTTACAATGATGATGTTATGAAATGTCCTTGCAATGAAGTCATTATTGCAAACAGCACAGGATGCCTGGTAATGCAGTGAGATTTTAATATTACTTGAGCTATTTGATGACTACTTCATATTTATCAATAGCCTGCACTGCCTGGGTGATGAAAGACAAAAAGAAAAGTTGTTTTGGTAGTAAAGCGAGGTTTTACATTTAATGAACAATTAAGACACTTAGTTTTCTGTTGGAAGAACATGTCCTGATGAATCATTCATAAGAAAAGAAGGAAAGTGTGTTAAAGGAATAGTTCACCCAAAACTGAAAAAATGGGGCTCATCCTCAGGCCGTCTAATATGTAAGATGTTTATTTCTACATCAAAACAGAATCAAGAAATTACATCACTTGCTCACCAATGGATGCTCTGCAGTGAATGAGTGCCATCAGAATGAGAGTCTAAACAGCTGATAAAAACATCCCAATAATCCTCGAGTTACCCACAAGACCCCAGTCCATCATTAATGTCTTGACAACTGGAGATCAGCATGTTTGTAAGAAGCAAATTAATCTTTAACATGTTTTAACTTGAAGCTGTTAATTCCAGCTAAAATACAAGTCCAAAAACATTACTAAACAAATATATCAGTGGATTTTGATGTGAGAGGACAACGGTAGTTCTGGCCAGAAGCAACTGTTTTTTTTTATTTAAAATGCCTAAATGATGAATTTGCTTCTTACAAACACACATCTTGATGGTCTTGAGCGGTGTGGATTACTTGTGGATTGTTGTGATGTTTTTATCAGCTGTTTAGACTCTCATTCTGACGGCAGAGGACACATTGCTGAGGACATGTTGCTGAGAAAACAAAATGTTACATTTCTCCAAATCTGTTGCAATGAAGAAAAAAAGTCTAATCTAAGTCTTGGCAGGCCCGAGAGTGAGCAAACTTTCAGCAGATGTTCTTTTCTGCTTGGGAAATTAAGTAGGGGGGAATTTTGAGCAAATGGTTAAGCGTCTCAGGCAGCTAAAATAAAGTTATGCTCACAGATTTATATGCTTTTTTTTTCTTTCATGAGTTGGCTGTATGTGCTGTTGTACCCTACGTAAACCAAGTGTTGTGCACGTCATCATTTTATCAAGCTCTGTTAAAAATGTTTCCGATTATTTTTTAGAATGTTTCCTTTAAATCACATTTCTTTTCTAACATAGTGTTTACTTGGACTAATTGTTTGGTACTGTAAGTAAGCTGTGTATACAAATTGTGTGTACTTTAATCAGATGAGTGTAAACGCTCCACCTTGTTGCACTCTAAACGGATGAAAAATTAATGTTTGTAACATTAACTGTGTCATCTAATCTGTCTGATGCCCCTCAGCCTTTACATCCCGGCACCAGGTCCAGCCTCTGCCACATTCTGTGCTACGTACAGTTACTGTCTCTGTTGTAAGAGCACCATCTACACATGCTAAGAAACACCTTCACACCCGTAAAACACTCCATTAAAGGTGAAGTCTGCAATTTTTTACCGCTAGGGAATGGAATTAGAAAGCCCCGCCCCAAACTCATGCTATTGGCCGAGCCAATGCTGCTGTTTTAGGCTGGTCAGGATTCTCAAATAATCAGAACAAGAAAGAGTCACAGCCATACAGTATATATACTGTATATATACGTTTTGGACAAATCAAGCTGCGAATGGTTTATTTATAATTCTAGAGACTGAAAGAAATTACACGCTTCATCTTTAAAAACCTTTTATCTGTAACTCTCAGCTCTCGTTCCTTCTTTCATACACCCAAATGAAAAGATATTTGTACAGTTTTGCAAACAAGTCTTTTTGTATTAAAATAGGGAGGAAAAAAACAAATCACAAGAGTTTTGCACACCATTCCTGTGCACCAGATTAATTTGTTACATTGGTGATTTTTATTTATATACACCCAATGAGTCATTGATCTGTGTTTTGGGTAATTGAATAAAGTAAAAGCGTGACATGCGTCTGACTATTTTTGTTACATCGCTTTTAAAGGTTTTGTTGACTGCTGGAGGCCTGCTCCATTTAAGTGATAATATGTGACTAAAAAGAGCCTTTTAAAGTGATTTGACTCCTAACTGTGTGCTGTTATGTAAGTCACATGTGACTGGCTGAAGAAAACTAGTACAACTGTATGCATCTGATTCTGTACAGTCAGGTCCATAAATATTGGGACTTCAAAACAATTCTAACATTTTTGGCTCTATTCACCACCACAATGGATTTGAAATGAAACGAACAAAATGTGCTTTAACTGCAGACTATCAGCTTTGATTTAAGGGTATTTACAGGTGAAAGGTGTAGGAATTACAACAGTTTGTATATACAGTATGTGCCTCCCACTTGTTAAGGGACCAAAAGTAATGGGACATTTGGCTTCTCAGCTGTTCCATGACCAGGTCTGTGTTATTCACTCATTATCCCAATAACAATGAGCAGATAAAAGATCCAGAGTTCAAGTGTGCTATTTGCATTCGGAATCTGTTGCTGTCGACTCTCAAGATGAGATCCAAAGAGCTATCACTATCAGTTATGCAAACCATCATTAGGCTGAAAAAACTAAACAAACCCATCAGAGAGTTTGCAAAAACATTATGTGTGGCCAAAACAACTGTTTGGAACATTCTTAAAAAGAAGAAACGCACCGTTGAGCTCAACAACACCAAAAGACCTGGATTACCACGGAAAACACCTGTGGTGGTTGACCGAAGAATTCTTCTGCTGGTGAAGAAAA
>JAUCMU010000063.1:2614250-2654699 GCA_032275025.1 Enteromius treurensis | reverse complement strand
CTGCTTTAATGAAGCTAGCTACAATTGGTTACGGTGGCTTCAGGTTCCGTCGCTACGCATACGTCATCGGAATGAGTCTGTCATCGGTCTGATTGGTTGCAGATTCATCCAGTAGTATACAGAGGCATCTGATGGACGCAGGTTAAGGCCGCCTCCCAGAAGGCGGGTAGTAAGGTAGCTTGGCCAGACTAAGCTCCTATGAGCTTTATAGTCGAGGTAGCCAGGCTACCAGTCAACATCTCTATTGATCAATTAAAACCTAGAAAGATATACATTTAAACTAATGCAGAGAAACACATCTAAAACTTGTGCTCAGCTAAAAATATAAAATACTTCTATTAAAATCAGCTCAAATTAGTTTAAAATAAAGATTAATAATCTCTAATTTTCAAATTCAAAAATAACTTAAACTGAAAAAGTGAATAAAAACTAAAAAGATAGTAATTCAAAATACTAATATTGATTACAACAATACTGAATAGTACGGAAGAGGATTAGGGCCAAGCAATAATAAAAAATGTGAATCATTTCGAGATCAAACTCGTTAAATAACGAGAAAAAAGTCGAAATAAAATGTTGAGAATTAACTTGTTAAATTACGAGATTAAAGTCGTTAAATTTTGAGAAAAAAGTCGTTAAATAACGAGAAAAAAATCGAGGACTAGAGTTTAATGCAGAAATGCAGATGAAACACTGTGCCATAACTGCATTTAGAATACTTTTCGATAGACCAACGAATGATGGATTTACTGTAGGACCACTTAATGAATGCATTATAACTAAGGAAGGAAAGAGAGTTTGATAGAAAATGTATTCGATCAATCTGGCATGTTTTACTCAAGCGTATTACTCTATGAACTACGGGCACGCTCTAAAACAAGTCTTTTGTTCTGCACTTTTACTTCTCGAAACATGAGTTTTTTTTTTTTTTTATTTAACGACTTTTTTCTCGTTATTTCACGGGTTTTTTTTTTTTTTTTTAAATAAAACGACTTTAATCTCATAATTTAACGAGTCTATTCTCGACATTTTATTTAGACTTTTACTCTCGTTATTTAACGACTTTAATCTTGAAATTATTTCCTTTTTTTTATTATTGCTTGGCCCTAATTCTCTTCTGTAGAATAGATATATATATATATATATATATATATATAAAAATATATTAAATAACACTGGGTCACCTGCTTGAAGGTGAGGTTTTGAAAATAATTTAAGTGATTCATGTTTCTACATCATGTCTCATCAGTTGTTTACTGTAAAAAAAAAAAAAAAAGAGAGAGAGATGATGAGAGTGTTCCTTCTGACAAACGTACTGAAATTCAAGATGAAGTGATAAAGACATTTTCATGTCCTTGCAGGGTTAATTTGCTGACAGAAGGATGATGTCACCTGCTTTTTTTGAAATATGAAATAAAACATGATTGTAACAAGGGCCAGTTGTGTTAGCTGGGTTGATGCACAACCTGCGGGCACAAACACATGCCTTTTAGTTGACATCATGTCAAATGTGGGACTTGGCTCTTCGTTTGAACCAGGAGATTTAGAAAAATTCAAAACCAAGGAAAAGCATGATGTAGGCAGATTAAGAAATATTAAGGAGTCTTCGCTTCTTTTCTTACTTGATTTTATATCTGTCCTCGTTATCTCTGATTTATGTCTGTCCCCCCTCCTGTGTTTTCATCTATATCATCCATATTCACCTTTTTTACTCTCATTATTTACATGAAGGGCGCAAAAGAATGACTCGACACACTCGTGAAAGTTGAATTATTGTAATTGCTTTTGTTTGTTAAATGCTCAGTCAGGAGGATTACACTTATGCCCATTTACTCCGTATTTTAAAACGAGTTCGATCCAGTCTCGCCTGAAGAATTACGCTCCACAGAGCCTTTCTAACGGTCAAGCTGATCTCTAATGCTTTCAGAGACTCTTCTGTTCTGTGAGTCGGAGCAGTCTGAATCTGTTCTCTGATCAGTTTGTCCAAATAAACTTTAGCCTAAATCATTTTTCCCAAAACCAAAGAGTTATCTGTACTCGGGTAGAAAATAAAATAGCCTGATATTTAAGTAGGTTAAAGGTTAATGTCAGAATGACATGTTCCACGTTTAAACCATAATGAAAGTCCATGAAAGAAATAGATCAGAGAGCGCATTTAAATTATTATTATGATTATCATCATCATCATCATCATCATTATTATTATATTCTTTTTCTTCATCTTTTTCTTATTATTTGATTTACATATTTTATTTTATTTTCATTTTAATTTAAAACATTTAAAGTAATGATGCTGGTGTTATACATTTTTTTCCTGCAAAATTATCACCCAAGTTTAAGCACTTAAGGCTAGCAGCGTTATTTTAGCATAATTGGTTATTTTTGTTGATATTTTGAAATAGATTTTATTTTAATACTTTGTTTTAGTTATTATATATATATATTTTTTTTTTATTACATTTTAGATTATATTTTAGTTAAATTTTAGTCATTTTGTTTGCCATTTTATTTTTTTATATTTCTTATTTATTCGTTTTAGTTTATTTACTTTTATTTATTTTATAGTGCTTCAGAAATGTGAAATGCTCATTTGGTGACTAGCTAAAATAAAACCCATAAAATGCTTTTTAACATTTAGTTAATTTTTTTTATGGGTTTAATTATAATAATTATTAATTATAATGACCCATTTGCAACCATTAATTTGTAAGTTGCTTTGGATAAAAGCGTCTGCCAAATGACTAAAATGCAATGTAAAAAATTTAACCATAAGCCATATTATTTAAAAAATTGTGTTTTGATTTTATTAGTGATGGTCAGTATCTAATGGCGCTTTTAACCCATCAATAATTTTAAGAATTGTCAATAATAATTTTACTAAATACATTCTTGATTTGATTTTTGAGCGTCTTATTGCTAACACAGAACGCTGATGATGTAACATATAAAAGCCAATAATCATTTATAAACCGATGAGCAGATTCACATGCAGACCCATGCAAAATGCCAGAGATATTTTCAAACGGCTACTACAACAAAAATATATATTTAGTAAGAAAGATGAAATGCCATTTGCAGACATACGTTTTAATATTGCAGGGCAGGGAGTGAGAGTGTTTGTCAAAGGGGTCAGAGGTCAGTGAAGGTGACACTGAGGGTAACTGAGCTTCCTGTTTGCGAGAGGCCACTGAGATCGTCTTTCACACACACACACACACCTCCGAGCGCTGTGTATCAGTTACAGGGTCACAGAGAGACACACATCACATACTGTAACGCTGCCTGCAGATATTCATCTTCCACATGCCGAGTGTGTTTAGTCATTTCATCTCTTCTGTACTACTTAATCTACTCCCAAATGACCCCATCGACTACACTTCAGTGTGTTTTGAGATGCTTGTCAATGTGAAATCCTCCACATCTCGCAGTTCTGAGTTTATATTTCGCCGTTTTCCAAGAGTTTCAAAGTGAAAAATCAGTATTGTAAGATAAAAAGTCACAGTTACCTTTTATTTATTTACTTTATGTGGCATACTAAAGCTTTATGTATTCATTTATTGCCATTTTTTATTATAAATCACCACAACCTGTCAAAATAAAAATGTGGTTTAGCTTGAAGAAATACATTTTTATTCTTTAAATCCATGTTTTCGTGTCAACTTTTAGTGTGCAACGCTTGTTTGCTTAAAGTGAAAGAGATTAATTAAATGAAGGTTTTATGCATTAATTTATTGCCATTTTTCAAATCATTAGAATTTTTCGGTTGTTAAAATTGAATTAAACCACCAGAAAATTCAAAAATAATATATATAACTGAGCTTATATCAGTCAGTTCAAAAGACCACAGGTTTGCAGTCTGGTGCCAGTACTATATTTGATATGAACTACATATATGCAATATGAATATATATATGCAATATGATTTGACTGGAATATGTCTGAGGTGTAATGTCAGTTGGAGAGTTGTCAGTGTTGACACTGCTAGTCGAGTCAGAAGCAGCTTCGGTTCCCCGCTGCAGGTTAACAGGGTGGCGACGCTTTTACTGATTACACCCTTCAGAGACAAGCAGGTCATGTTAATCTTGTTATGCATTTCTTATATTGTTGACTTTGCCTTTTGTTGAGTTGTATCCTTTTTATCTTTCCTCAGGGGTGATCCTAACATGGTTAAGCTCAATGTGGCCATCACCTGTGGATACTTGTTCTATGGTATGAACTGTCGTTTTGTTTGTGGAAGTTCAAGCACAGATTACACGTAGATCTTTTCAGGTTTGTCTACATTTTTTAACTCTTCTGTCATCTCTTCATCTGTCAGACCTGCTGCTGCTGGCTTGTAACTGGAGCACCATGGGTGACATCTTTTTTGTCTGTCACCACTTGGCGGCGCTGTACGCTTATGGATATGTGCTGGTAAGTTCCTGAAAATACAAAGGGCCTGAAAGGCCCCGGAAATTGTGGATATTTACTATAAATAAGGATAAAAATAAAAAAAATCTTTGGTGATGATAATCAAATAAAAGTGAGAATGGAAAGTTTAAAAAGGTGTCATATATTATAGAAAAGTTTCTCTAAGTTTCAGATATAGATATATATATATATATATATATATATATATTTTTTTTTTTTTTTTTTTTTTTTTTTTTTTTTTTGAATAGTGTCTTTGAATATAACACATTGCCTGTTTTTGGTTTTTCTAAATATTTTTTTAATTTACTAAGTTAATTACCATTATCATTGAAGTAATAAAGTGTTTATTAATTTGGGAATCAGTTTTGTGTTCATAGTTTTAGCAATTTTATTAGATTTTTGTCATTTTTGGGTGTTAATATATTTTTTATATATTTTCTATATTGATTTTATTACTTCTTAGTTTTAGTTGTATATACAGTTTATGATTTGAACAAATGTATGTTTTTACTTTTATATATTTTTGTTTTTATATTTGAAGATTTTATATTTAAAACATTCTTTTAAAAAAGTGTGTGTGAGTGTGTGTATATATATATATATATATATATATGCATGTGTTTGTATTTATATATGCATAATAAATATACACAGTATACACATATATTATATAAACAAATTAATTAATAATTAATTAAACAGATTAATTGCAATTAATTGTTTGACAGCACTAATATACATATATATATATATATATATATATATATATTTATATATTATAATTTTAGTTTTAGTTAACTATAATATGCCTCATCAGATAGGTATTCAGTGGGTTATATCTGTAAGATCTACATTTGTAATGTTTGTTTTTTCCAGACACGTGGAGTGCTTCCTTATTTCGCGAACTTCCGCCTGATTTCAGAACTGTCGACGCCATTTGTGAATCAAAGGTGAGTTTCGTTTACCCTGTTAAAGAGGTTTTGTTTAGATCCATTACCTTTCCGAATGCTGAAGCTCTGTTTCTCTCGGCAGGTGGTTTTTCGAAGCGTTATCTTACCCTCGTACTCACCCGCTGGTTGTCGCCAACGGCGTGGCGATGGCTGTCGTGTTCTTCCTCGTGCGCATCGCTGTGATGCCGCCCTACTGGGCCAAAGTCTTCGGCACCTTCGGCACGCCAAGTTTCGAAAGGCTCGGTCTGGCAGTTCAGGTGGCCTGGATCGTGTCCTGCGTCTGTTTGGATATCCTCAACACAATCTGGATGCATAAAATCGCCCGCGGCTGCTACAAGGTCATTACAGGCAAACTAAGAGGAGGCAAAGCGGACTCCAAAAAGACCAATTACACGAACAACCACACAGACTGAGAATCACCCGTGACAACAACCGATTAGATCAGACGTATTCTCTTCCCAGAATATAACAACTTCTGAATCTTTCCACCGCGCTCTGGGTGGATGGACGTGCTCTCCAAACAGAGGTGTCATCCTCCCAGTGTGGTTTTAGCCTCTACTTCACACACAGACTCTCTGACTTCACCGGCGAAACTAACCTGTTATGCCTCAAGCACAACCAAAGTGCCTCCAAGCACAAGGAGAAGCAATAGAGCATGAGCTTACGACCCCTCGCAAAGCCTTAGCCAGTCAGCACCGACCCGTCCACGTCGTTCTCGAAACCAATCGTGGCCGCTTTGTGAGCGGCGTTTCCTGTGATATTTACACTGATGTGCCTCCAACACCCACCACTTGTCGAGCATTCGAGTGCTCATCAACTTCGTTCAGTTTTACACCACTGGCAGTCGGACAGGTTGCAAACCTCAGATCTACCTCTCTCAGCGTAGCGTGTCAAGCACAAGTGCAGCGCCTGCCCATCTCAATACGAGCACTCGAGGAACCCCATCTTGAAAAGACAGTGAGAATCAAACGCTTTGCTCTTACAGTTCAGACTTGCCGAACTCGGTCTTAAGGTGCACGCCGGTCAACTCTTCAGACATTTGAAACGAGAGCTGGTGTCTGAAGCCTTTGAGAGCTTCATCTGTGTGCATACTTCATTTCTGACCACGCGAGGTCACGTTTGCGTTCGATTCGAGGAAACTGCTGTGCTATATGTGTTTCTCAGGTTCTCGCCTTTTCTAGAGCCCCTTGTTTTCTCCGACATGCTACACTGAACTAGACATGCACAGGTTTCCTCAATTGCTTCCCTGCAAAAAAAGATTCCCTGCTTTTCTAGATTCTATTTTTTATTTTATTGTTTTTTGTCTTGTTTTCAGCCAAAATGTCTAAAAAAAAAAAAAATTAAATCGAGGAGGAGTAAAAATTATTGTCTTGTTTTTTTCAGAAAAAAAAAAAAAACGTTTTAAACAAGCCTTGTCTAGAAAATCCTTCTTGTTTTAAGACTTTCTTGATATGTTGGCTGGAAACAAGCTGGAAAAAGCATCTTTTGCAGTGTTCAGTGTTCGAATCTTAAGACTTGATGGAAACTGGTGCAAATTCACATCTTGGTCCTGTTTTCTGCCTGCCAAATTCTTCCGAAAAATTCTGCTTGTTGGTCACCAGAGCTTCCAGCCTGACGTTTAGGCTTTGTCATATAATGCATGAATGCTGATGAGATTCTCTTGAATGTGAGCTGGGGCATGTCAACCCATGTTGCGTTGCACTGTGGCATTACGATACAGTAAATATGTGTGCGTAAAAAAAACAAAACATATGCAGTACTTATTCCTGCCAAGTATTTGACGAGAGTAAATCCCTCTGTAGTCGGAGCTAGCATTTCTCTTTCTTCAGGTACACTTTCAAAATGAATGTTATTTTGAACGAGAATGGGAGAGGATTGTGGGAAATGTAGTCTTTTTTGCCTTGTGTCTGTAATTCGAAATAACCAAATCATCCTCCAGGCCTTGAATATTGTGAAGCTGTGACAATAGAAACATATCCAGGAGACGTTTTGAAGATTGAAAATGGCCAGTTGGTCACGTGATCATGTATACTTATAACGTCTGCAACGAGCTGTAATCTTCGCGTTTATGGAGACGCAAAGAAGTTTTGGTTTTAGGAATGACATCAGCGTAATCGAAATGCCTTTGTGGCATTGATATTGTAATTTGGAAGGGCTGGTCAGAAATCAATAGGAAGATCTAGCTACTGGATAAGCTGATACTCAAAATAATACATTTTGGTAAATAGTTGAATACACATCATTGATTGTTTCCTGTAGAACGGTCACATAAATGTGCCTGTTTCTATATAAGCTACAATATATGAGTATAATAGTATAGATAGGGACTGTACAAGTTAAAGCAGCTATAGAGTTAACACAACACTAATATTATTAGTACCTCACCTGAACTCCTACACGCCGTTGACATTACATTAGAAGATGGATCCCTCGTATCAAACCGTTTCCCATTAGAGTTTATTGGTTTATTGTTTACAAAGGCCTTTTGTAATAATCTCCGCTGCACTTGCCTGCTCTGGTTTGGTTCGATCCTCATCTAGAGCAGATCGACGGTATCCTAATCGAGGGTAAAAGTGTTTTTGTGATCACAAGGAGCCCCAAATTGTTTGTCAGTGTTTCAGATCATGTGGCTGTAAAAATGGACGGTCACCAATTAAATGATATGGACTTATCTAGACATTGGACACATCATCGATAAGGAGCCAAAATCTGTGAAAGGGTGTCCAGATGTTTGGATGAGGATTTGCCTGGGATTCAATGGAATCATTTACTATGTGCAATTTGGTGGCCAGCCCAGTGCCAGTATTGGAACTCTATGTATGTCTTGAAATAGAAGTCGCTTTTAGGAAGTGATTTATAAGAATACTAAAATGAGCACAGAACTGTTGGATGATTGTTCAGTTCTCCGATCTCTTGATTTGATCAGTTTTACCTTTATACCTTTTTTCTTTTAACACATTACTGTTGTGGATCCAATCATCTCTGGAAATTTTAATGTGAAAATCAACGCCTAACAGAGGCCTGTTAGAGCCTCTGTGTCTATACACTTTGAAACGATGGATGACATGTATGACCACTAATAATATTGTCCAATTAGCAGTCGAAACTTGAGAAATGACAGATTAATAAATTTGAGAAGATAAAAGCAGTCCTGAATTGTTTTCTTTTCATTTATTTTTACACTACTGTTTAAGGGTTTTTTATACTTTTTTTTATCTACTTTAAAACTTAATAATAGAAAATAAATGTTTCCTGGGCAGCAAATCATCGTATTAGTATGATTTCTGAAGGATCATGTGACACTGGAGCAATGATGCTGAATGCAAACCTTGCGGTCATATACTTATAAATTCACTACTTTAGTTTTTATGATGGATGTTAGGGTCAAGATAATTGAATTCTTTTTACAGATTTATTTAAATGTAGACTGGTTTCATGAATGAAATACTTGAACTGGGTTAAATTATTTAGATTTACCCATTTTACACACTTTTAGAGACATTTTATCATGACATGTTTTGGCGTGTTCATAAATCCGCTGAACGTTTGTTTAATGTCTAAGTAGATATTTAACTTTTGAAGTCAATATTTTGAACATTTAGCTTGATGTTTGTACATTTAGAGCACTTTCCTGTTGGCAGAACCACTGGCAAAGGGCAGCCAGTTCTTCATGCTAACTGAAGATTTATCTTGGTTCGGTGGCAACCAAGCATTCTCATGTTTAAGTATTGTGAAGTAAGTATCTATCTATCTATCTGTCTATCTTCAGCCTGTTGAAAATGACATCAGCACGTTCTGCTTCAGCTCAGAGCTTACGTAATAGACAGGACAGAAGAAAGTGGAGGTTAAAAAAAGCCAAAGAGGATGACATAGAATATTAAAGCTATAGAGAACTTTGAGCGTGTATTGTAGCTCTGATTGAATCCAGCTCTACTGCAAGTACTCATGGTCAGTGGGTTGGGTCGGCGCGACTGTGTGTGTGTGTGTGTGGATAACTTTTACCAAACATGGTCACACAGTGCATCTGAGGCTCACTGAAATCTCCCCTGGTACCCTCACACACACACACAACACTACATATCATACATCTGCAGTACTGCTGTCTGTGACATTTTATATGCCTCATACCGAGCTCAAGTATGTACTTTTCACTTTGCTATTACCTGCCAGAGATGGTTTCGTGACTTGTTTTCAAAACGTGTGCAGTATACATTTACTGTATATGCAAAGAAAACTGTTCTGTTATGACATTAAAACCAATGTATGGCACAGATTTAAAAACATAATGTTCATACGTGACCCCGGGAGTTCAAATAAAACTAAACTCAGATATTCATCTTGAAGTTGTTCCCAGACGTAGATTTGCATTCCAGACACACTATGATCTTTATATAGTTACATTTATGAGGCATTAAAGTTGTTCAAGGGTTTCTTGTCTTTTTTAATCGGTGTCGTACAGAACATCAAGCAGATTTACGATGGCATTTGCTTGTTTACAATAATCGTCGGTATATTTTGGTTGGTGGGTTCAGGATACGGATGACTACTGTGTGCAGAAAACCTGCCCGTGGCTGTTAGATCTCCTACTGAATTCCTCTAAGCTTTGTAGGTTGAATGAGCCATCGACCATAAATAGGCAGACAGACCTATCCTAGAAAGGAGCGAGGGAAGCAGGGAGGGCAGGAAAATCTCTGGAACAGGCGCTTTCAGAAGCTGCTGAAACTTTTCTGTTTTTCTCACAGTTTCGCCATCCTTCTTGACTTTTCTCTGGCTTGTGTGAGTCCATAAACAAACACATACACAACCATCTCTGCATCTGATGCTGATGAGTGCCAAATGCTCATTCACATAAAGCTACAGCTGTTTGTCTTTTTACAGTCAGTATAGTCAGCTTTTCCTTTGGCCTTTTCCTTCTGGAGTACCTGTTTTTTCCCCCTTGGATTAGTTTTTCAAAATCTCTAAGAAAAGATCACAGTTTCAGTAAGTCCTTTCAAGACATCCACTTAAATGTACAGTTCACTGTAAAGCCATGTAGAAACTACCCAGAAAAGCAACCATTAAGAACATCTTAGCATCTTCCTAGCAACTCATAAGTAACCTTCAGCTTTACAAAACATCTAGCAACTGCCTAACAACACCTTAGTAACCACCAGAACACTTTAGAATCCCTCTAGCAATGCCTTTGTAACCTCTGAAGCACCTTCACAAACCTCTATCAGCTGCCTAGAAACACCTTAGTAACCACCGGAATACTTTAGAAACCCTCTAGCAACTCCCTAGCAACACCTTAGTAACGGCCAGAACATTTTAGAAACCCTCTAGCAACTTCCTAGCAACACCTTAGTAACCACCAGAACACTTTAGAAACCCTCTAGCAACTGCCTAGCAACACCTTAGTAACCAACAGAACACTTTAGAAACCCTCTAGCATCTCCAAAGCAACACCTTAGTAACCACCAGAATACTTTAGAATCCCTTTAGCAATGCCTTAGTAACCTCCAAATCACCTTCACAAACCTCTATCAGCTGTCTAGAAACACCTTAGTAACCACCGGAATACTTTAGAAACCCTCTAGCAACTCCCTAGCAACACCTTAGTAACCACCAGAACACTTTAGAAACCCTCCAGCAACTGCTTAGCAACACCTTAGTAACCAACAGAACACTTTAGAAACCCTCTAGCAATGCCTTAGTAACCACCAAAGCACCTTCATAAACCTCTATCAGCTGCCTAGAAACATCCTAAGTAACCACTAGAACACTTTAGAAACCCTCTAGCAACTCCCTAGCAACACCTTAGTGAACACTCTAGAAACCCTCTAGCAACTGCATAGCAACACCTTAGTAACCACCAGAACACTTTAGAAACCCTCTAGCAACTCCCTAGCAACACCTTAGTAACCACTAGAACACTTTAGAAACCCTCTAGCAACTGCCTAGCAACACCTTAGTAACCACCAGAACACTTTAGAAACCCTCTAGCAACTCCCTAGCAACACCTTAGTAACCACCAGAACACTTTAGAAACCCTCTAGCAACCGCCTAGCAACACCCTAGTAACCACCAGAACACCATTGCAATCCTCTAGCAACTCCAAAGCAAATATTCAGAACAAGTCAGCAGCTGGCTAGAAACCACACAAACACTTTACAAGAAGCCAGGCAACCAATATCTTAGTAACTACCTAGCAATCAGGGTTGCCAGGTCTTTGCAAGAATACCAGTCCATTTGCTACTCAAAACACGCAGACAACAAAAACAAAAAAACAATCCACATCAAAAATGTAAAAGTAACTCAGATTCATAGGAAACCTGATGACCAATGCTTCAGGAAACACCAGAACATCTTAGTAACCCTCTAGCAACTGCCTTCCGACACCTTAGTAACCACCAGAACACCTTAGTAACCCTGTTGCAAGAACTCTTTTTGTTTGTGTCTTTTATTTGCTTATCTTTGCTAAATTTGTTTGACAGAGCAGTGACTGATTCGCGCCTCGCACTGACATCCTCGTTGTGTAAGTTATTAGGGATGAAGGGTGACAAAAACAAACCATTAACACAGAACAGATCTCCAGAGCATCTAAAAGAAAGGATACCGCTAGTTAAATCACACCAGCATTACCAAATCATGAATTCAGATATATAGCGATGGAGGTGTTTTGGACTCATCTATCATGTGCTTGGTGGAATCCAGCTGAATGTGAAGTCCTCTCATGAGGTTGTGAATGTCAGAACTGTGCAGCATGAGCACCTCTTCATCTTGACCCTCATAGCAGGGTGATAGTCTGCCTCAGTCATGACCAAATAAAGCGTCCGAATTCCTCCCCTGCTCTTTTTCAACCCCTAGAATGTTTACAAGAGCGTTGGATCATGCTGCGCTCCGACTGACTCGCTGACTGGGACTCGGCTACTGTATGTGAGCCTCACAAAGCCGCTTTTCGAGGTGTGTTACACTCTTTAACCTTGAGTGATGACTGACACATACACTGATGACATCATCCAGCCATACTCCAGACTGTCCCTTTGTGGATAAAATGCCATTTTTGGAGTAGTACAACTGGTTATGTTTTTGCTGGTGTCGAAAAAAAATTTTGACAAAAATATTTTCTTATACATTTACTATTGAGTAAAATTTGCCTTTTTTTATTACCTCTATTTCTATTAACATTAATATTATTATGGATCTACCAATGGATTTTAGTATGGATCGATTTTATTTTGGAATTTATTATAGATAGATAAATGAAGAATGGATGGACTTTATTATAGATGTATGGATGGATGGATGAAAAATGGATGGATTTTATTATAAATGGATGGATGGATGGATTTTATTATAGATGGATGAATGGATGGAATGATGGATGAAAAATGGATGTATTTTATTATTGATGGATGGATGGATAGATGGGAGGATTTACTTTATTATAGATAGATGGATTGATGAAAAATGGATGGATTTTATTAAAGATGGATGGATGGATGGATGGATGAAAAATGGATGGATTTTACTATAGATGGATGGATGGATGGATAAAAAATGGATGAATTTTATTATAGGTGGATGGATGGATGAATGGATGGATGGATAGATGGGAGGATTAACTTTATTATAGATAGATGGTTTGATGAAAAATGGATGGATTTTATTATAGATGGATGGATGGATGGATGGATGGACTTTATTATTGATGGATGGGTGGATGAAGAGTGGATAGATTTTATTATATATGGATAGATGGGTGGATGAATGGATGAAGAATGGATGGATGGATATTATTAATAGATGGATGAGTGAATGAAAAATGGATGTATTTTATTATAGATGGATGGATGAAGAACGGATGGATTTTATTATGCATGGATGGATGAGTGAACTTAGAGAAAGATGGATGAAGGATGGATGGATGGATAGATAGATGGACTTTATTATAGATAGATGGATGGGTGGATGAAGAATGGATGGATTTAGATTGGATGGGTGGATGAAGAATTGATGGATGGACGAATGTATATATTTATAGATGGATGGATGAAAAATGGACGGATTTTATTATAGATGGACAGACAGATGAATATTATTAATAGATGGATGGGTGAATGAAAAGTGGATGTATTTTATTATAGATAAATGGATGAAGAATGGATGGATTTTATTATGGATTTAATAAAACAATGTTGATTTCTTAGGGTAATGGTTATCATGACTAAAGATCATTGTGTTCATATTTGATTCAATCAGTTTAATTAAACTTCACTCTGCTCTTTCATTTCATCGCTTCGACTAATCTTAATAAGCCATACTTCTTAACGCTCGCAAGAGTTTGTGAGTCTGCGGTCAGATAAGCTGTGGATTACAGCGCTGGATAAAGAGCACCAGTGTTAATGTTAACACAATCGTTCAGACCCTGTCCTCTCATATCAGCACTTTCATAACCACTGCTTTTACGAGACATTTTTACTGAGATTTGTTATGAAACATGAAAACCCAATCTAAACCCAAGGCTGTGCTTCTGTGCTTCTGATCGAGCACTTCCAAACCATCAAACATAGCTGAGTGTGTGATCACATACTGTAACATTAAAACAGATTATACATTGAATCGTGAAATCACGCTGTCTCAGTTTCATTCCTATGTGCGGTCTCATGATGACATCATAGTCCTGCTGAAGGATCAGGAGGTTTTACCAGAGTATGTCTCTGACTGGACGACACACTCCTGGCCCCACATTCCTACGGCTTGTCATCTGTATCAGAATAACACGGAGGAATGAAAAAGGAAAATCAGCTCATCTGCATCAAGGCATAACACAGAGACGCTAAAAAAACGTCTGCGTACCAGTTCTCCCTAATTCTTCAACATCTTTGTCTATTTTAATTTAATTATATTGTTTATATTGCTTTTATCTTTTTTTTGCCTCTTCTTTCTTCCCTACTCTTTGTAGTCAGATCTGAATTGTTTAAATGACAGTTCCACGTGAACAGTTCTGCTGTTCAAACTGTCCTTTAGTTAAATCACGCACACATTGTGAAAATAATAGTTATACCATTTATGTGTTTAGGATACATAAAATACTAGCATGGAAGTGGCCATATCAAGTCAAGAAATATGCTAATTTTATTTTTAAAATGTTAAAAATCTCCATCACAACGACATCACAATCTCTGTTTCAAACACACACTTTCAGTGATGGAGCAAATGTGTTGCTTATGGGATAAAATGCCATTTTTGGAGTAGTCCATCTGGTTATGCTTTTGCTGGTGTGGGAAAAAAATAGTTGTAATATGTTTATTGATGACATAAATCAAACATAATCGGATTATCAATAAATGTCAGGCACGGAAATTGACAAAAAGATCTTCTTTTTGCTTATACATTTTGTATTTGTATTGTAAATGTCTTTTTCTACTACCTCTATCTCTATTAACATTTATATTATTATGGATGGAGGTAGGTGGAAGGAAGGGTGGAAGAATGGACTTTATTGCATGGATGGGTGGATGAATGGACTTTATTAAGCTGTAAATGGATGAATGAACAATCACATTTTATTATAGATGAATAAATAAATAAATCACAGGAATGAAAGAATAGGCCTAGTTGGTGGTAACCTGAATCATTTTCAGGTTTATTTTTGTACAAGAGACATATTTGGACTTGATGCCCGCTGTAAAATCTACAACAAACCAGCTGAGACTCCCTGAACTATAGACAAATCAGAGGCATCCCTAATTCACTTCAAAGTGGAAAAAGTGACATGGGACGCGTTTAATGCCATGCCGGTGACATCATTGCAACAGAGCGGCGTGACGTCGCAATTGGACGTCGGCCCCGGCCAATCAGCGCTCGCTCCGCGCACGCACAGATGGGAAGAGTTTAAAAAAGATTGTGGAAAAGAAGATGTGGCCCAAACCTTCCCACATGATCGGACAGTTGGACTGGAGGTTCCAGATCTAACGTTATATCGCCTTCCTCTCGTCTGAGTCGGTTGAAAAGCGCAATGACAACGCATTTCAAGAGCGGACCCGCTTTCGGGCTGTCTGCGGAGGTCAAGAGTAAGGTAGGCGTCTGCTTTGATTGACAGCTGTCAAAGATGCGCGGGCAGCACGTGCGCGTTTCTTCTGCAAAGTAACCTATGCAAGGGATTTGTATACTTTTTTAAAGTGTTGACAGCATTTCAAGTAGGTCAGCAACAGGGTGTGAATTATGGGAGAGTTATCCAAACCAACTAATTAAAGTCTGCACAAAAGTAACGTTAAGCAAAACAAAAGGTCGAGAAGGAAAATGGGTCTTAAAAGTGTAAAAAATATTATTAGAGTTATCCCCCGCAAAAAAAAAAAAAAAACTACAACAAGAGTACAAGTTAGTAACGTCACGTGCGCAAATAACAGAAGTAATAAAGAAGGTTTCCATGACAACACGGCTATTTTCGCTTTATTAAAGGTTTACATTTCTTAAATATTTTTATTGTTTTGTTTAAACACCTTAAAGAAAATAGTGTAGAATATTTTCAAATGGAACCATGTAGAGTTAAATAATACACATTTCGTCAATGACGTGCAATAATAAAGTGTGAAATGTGTTAACACGAAACAAAGCTGTAATTATGAATGGGTGACCATAAACCTGCCTCAGCTTCTGCCTATACTTTACTAACTCACCAGAACTTTATCAAATATACTGACGCCTAGCACTCATTCCTAATTATGAAGTGTCAAGAGTGATGTTTGAATTGATGTTTAGTTGATTTTAGTCATATTTGGAAATAGTTGTGATTGTTGCATCATATCATATTTAAATATTTCATAGCTTTCCTCGTGTTATCATCTTTCAGTCATAGCTTTTTTTACTTGATATAATTTTAAACGTCTGCCACATTTCCTTCCATCAAAGTCTTAGTGGTCCACTTTTAAAAAAGACCTCAAATTTGGTCTCTTTGTCTCTGATATCCTGCTTCCTAAACACCACACATATCTGTATTCTCTGGATTATCAGAAGTCATGCTGCACAGTTTCAGGTGTCACGCTGTTGGCTTGGTGTTATGTCAGGAGTGTCTTCAGGAGTGTCTTCCTGAGCACTAAGTATGTGGTTTTCGGTCCCCATATAAGGAAGAGTTGTGTTCACTCACAATATCTGAGAAGAGGAGCATGTTGTAAACAGTTTAGAATAAGGAGGAGCATTGTTGGACATCCCACCCTGATTCTCTCAATGTTATGAACAAACATTTCTCCTGTAACATTGATTCAGAGTTATCTGGTCATTAATAATGTTCTTAAAACGTCAGCACAAAAACATTAATTATACATAGTTTATGGAACGTTTTTCTGAAACATTTCAGTTGGACGTTCTTCTAAGATGGTTTGGGGAACGTTCAAAAGTTACATTCCCCTGATGCAAAATAACAAAATATAATATTCCCCTTTTTCTTTAACAGTAAAAAAAAAATTAGTTTTGATTTGAATTTACAGAGAAAGAATCATTTAAAATAACCCCTGTAAACAATTCCATTACATAAAAGATTCTTTATAATAATATTATTAATATTCTTTAAACTCTTAAAAATTAAACTTCCAAAATATATTTTTTTTTTTTTTTTGTAGCAATTCAGTAGCAGAACCATGTTGAGTTCCCAAAGGCCTTTCAATCAACAGAACCATTTTTGTTTCTTAGTGTGAAGAACATTTTAATCATCTAAACTTTTTGTCCATTGGAAAGGTTCCATGGATAGGTTCTTGATGGAACCATTGATTCTAATAAAGAGCCTTTATTTTTTAGGATGTTTTAAAAGGTCGTCACACTAAGACAAATGTGACCCTGGACCACAAAACCAGTCATAAGGTAAAATTTCACAAAACTGAGATGCATGCATCATATGAAAGCTCAATAAATAAGCTTTCTATTGATACGTGGTTTGTTAGGATAGGACAATATTTGGCCCAGATACATATATTTGAAAATCTGGAATCGGAGGGTGCAAAAAAATCTAAATACTGAGCAAATCACCTTTAAAGTTGTCCAAATTAATGCATTTTACTAATCAAGACTGCCGTTTTGATATGTTTACAGTAGGAATTTTACAAAAAATCTTCATGGAGCATGATCTTTACTTAATTGCCTAATGATTTTTGGCATAAATAATTTTTTTTTATAACTTTAACCCATGCAATGAATTTTTGGCTACTGCTACAAATAAACCCCAACGACTTAAGACTGGTTTTGTGGTCCAGGGACACAAATGGTTCTCCTATGGCATCAATGACAAATTTTAAATAATAATAAAATAAAATACATTAGACTTTTATTTGTAATTTGATCCTTTATGCACCAATAAAATACCTCTTAAAAATAAAGCTTCCAAAAGGGCATAGAAGAACCATAAAAGAAACATTGTTTATTTTTATAGTGTGAAGAATATTTGAATAATCTTAAGAACCATCTCCATGTTTAGAGCAACAAAGCCATTCCATTGATGTTAAAGGTTCTTCACGGAAGCTTCTTTCTTTTTAGGAGTTAGGAATCATGTACAATGTAACTGCTAAAAATAAACGTCAATGTACAACATGCAGGTATTTCTAGTATAACCAAGGGGATGAAGGAATGCTATCCAGGCAGTCTGTGACAGAATTCCTGCTTTAAAAAAATCCAGTCTTGGCCTGGCCCTCTACAGAGTTAGACTGAGCTCTGTTCCAGATGTCCAGAATGAGAGAAAAACAATAAATCAAGCTCTGAGCAGAATTCCTTGGAAGGTTATGAGTGCTATCGGTCTTGCCGTTCTTTTATCGGATACATTTAGCGTGTGCTAAGTACGTCGCTTCACACGAGCAGACAGGAGCGAGAAGAAACCACAGTCAGGAGCTAAACATCAGAATGGAGGGCTGATGGGATGAGGCACGCAGCGGAGGGTGGAGAAGGCACATGGAGGACAGAAAGAGAGAAAAGGCCAACAATAACACTGATTTAAAGTTACAGCGTTTGTTTGGCTTCCACACCAGCGCACCAAACTTGGGAGAAACAGCTCTCTCAGATCTCTCGCTCTCCTTTTTTTTCTGTCTTGTTCTTCCGTTATTAGAAATACTTCAGGAGTGAAGACAGAGATCGACTGCGTTGCTGTTGAGAGTAAATATTTTGCAAAGGCTGCAATACAATGAAGCAGACGATCCAAGTTTCTGCATTCGGGAATGTCCCCAGCAGTCCCAACCTTATATTTTATGTTCCGCTTCTTCTTTTCCTTCACAGCTCTACAGTCAGCCACAGCCATAATGTTTTATTTTAAGAAATCCATCTGATGAACTGAGACAAAGAAAAACATTAGAAATAGGTCATAGAGTTTATTTGGCAGAAACATATTAGAAAACAGTCATTTTCAACTAGAAAATGTTTTGAGTGAAGATCAGATACGCATGTCCTGTCATTCATTTTTTTTTTAATCAACACTGAAATATCATTTTAAAATTTAAACTATAAAAGCTACCATTTAAATAGTTTTTTTGAAAGAGGTTAATAATTTAGAAAACATGCAAAAAAATAAGCAGTTAAATCAGCATATTAGAAAAGTTTCTGAAGGATCATGTGACGCTGAGGACTGGAGTAATGCATCACAGGAATAAATTGCATTTTAAAATATGTGTTTAAATGTAAAAGTTATTTTAAATTACTATAATAATTTATAATATTACAGTTTTTCCCTGTTTTATTTTCCACTTTTCAAATAAATGCAGCCTTGTTGGGAATAAGAGACGTATTTCAAAAACATTAACAAATCTTATTGACCCCAGGGTGTGAGTTAAAGTGTATTATTTTATATTTCCAAAAGTTATTATTTTTAACTGTTATTTTTTAATTTAAGCACAGCAATGTGCTTAATAAGCTTAATATGAACCGTATATGTAATAATTGTATATACATTCTGCAAGGCAGACGTGTTTAGTAATGTTTTGACCTTTGACCTCCAGCTGGCCCACAAATATGACCCACAAAAGGAAGAGGAGCTAAGAATGTGGATCAATGAGGTCACAGGCCGCAAACTTCCTGAGAACTTCATGGAGGGTCTGAAAGATGGCGTTGTACTCTGCGAGTGAGCCATTCCCTCATTCACGCAATAGCTATGAGTCTGAAGACCTTAAAGGAATAGTTCACCCAAAAATGAAAATTGTGTCATCATTTACTCACCCTCGAGTAGTTCCGAACCTGTATGAATTTCTTTGTTCTGACGAACACAAAGGGAGAAAAAAAGTGTTGGATCAATATTGACTTCCATAGTAGGAATAAAAATACTATAGAAATCAATAGTGACCCAAAACAGTCTGGTTACTAACTTTCATACAAACAAAATTACAAACTTGGAACAACTCTAGGGTAAGTAAATGATGACACTATTTTCATTTTTGGGTGAACTATTCCTTTAATATGACAGATTATTCAAAGAATGCCATCAATCACTTATTTCTTTATTATTTATGCACAGGCTTATCAACATTTTTCAGCCCGGTTCTGTAAGAAAGATCAACAACTCTCCTCAAAACTGGCATCAGGTGAGCAAAGAATACCATCCTCTGGTGTTTATCTGGGTTTGGCTCTTCCAGTTCAGATCCAGCAGGAGGCGCCGACACTGTTAAATCTGCTCTGCATTAGGAATTAAAGAATACATATCTCCCGTATTCATGCTCAGGTTAAACTTATAACTTCACAGTCACATGTAGAAGGAAGTTCAGCTCATTGTTTAGATGTGTGAGTGACAAACAAGAAGTTCTGAAGGCCTTATTGTAGGCAGTATTCAGTAACACATTCCAGGTATTTTTTGGTTTAAAAGTTACAAGTTGTTTGCCAAATAGAATGTTCGTGTCATTCAAAAAATCGAATGTTCTAAATATAACCAGGGTTTCTGGTGCCTTTGGAACTTTCAGTTTTCTGACAAATCACAGAGCACGTCACTTTATTCTCGGTTTGGCCTTGTTTGTTGCAGCTGGAAAATATTGGTAATTTCGTCCGAGCTATTCAGGAGTATGGACTGAAGCCACATGATATATTCGAGGCCAACGACCTGTTTGAGAACGTCAACCACACTCAGGTCCAGTCCACACTTATTACGCTGGCTGGGATGGTGAGTCATACATTCATTCAAGACTGAAGGCTAAGAACTTCTGTAATATTCATAGTTTTTATTTGAGATTCATATGGGAGTGTTTAACTGTTAGCAATGAGATTAACATCAAACCATGTGGTATTTGAGCTGGATGATCAGTCGTTCTTTCCACAAACCAACTATCAAGCAAACTCCCAAAAAGGGAATCTCTCTTCTCTTTGTGTGTTCAACATGTAGAAAGTTACTTGTTGCACGTGTTTGTTTTTAGATAAAAACCTTGACGTCTTAAATGTAAAAGTATAGTTTCTGTGGTTTTTACTTATTTTGAAATGCAGGCGAAATCTAAAGGCTTCCATTCTAAATACGACGTTGGAGTGAAATATGCAGAAAAACAACAACGCAAATTTGCTCCTGAGAAACTAAAGGAGGGACGCAATATTATTGGTCTCCAGGTCGGTAAATTCAATTAAAGCCTTATTCAATGAAACACAAATATAATGATGCCTGTTACTGTGATTTTATTGAATCAAATCAGATTTCTTTTCTATACACATGCATGTATTATTTACATATTATTTGTATGTATAAATTCTATATAGTGCTACATTGATGTTTTTTGAATAATACACTACGTTTTCCAAGGAATTAACACTTTTTGTTCAGCAAGGATACATTAAATTGATTAAAGGTGTCGGTAAAGACATTTAGATCAAATAAAGGCAGTTTTTAAAATTTTCTATTCAGCAAAAATACTGAAATAAAAGTATCACAAACACATTTTGAAGCAGAGAAAACCTTTTTCATTATTGATAATAATAATAAATGTTTCTTGAATAGCAAATCAGCATATTAGAGTGATTTCTGGGAAGGATCACGTGACACTGAAGACTGCGTAAATGATCCTGAAAATTCAGTTTTACATCACAGAAATAAATTCTATTTTCATACCTATTGAAATTGTAATCATTTTTACAATATCACTGTTTTGACTGCATTATTAATTAACAAATAAAGACCCATTGTGTAACAGTAGTATATGTATGTTATATCATTTGTATTTAAAATTAATAATAATTTGAATCTATGTATTTTGTGTGTGTGTGACAAGACTTCCCTGAACTATAACCTCTTCACAGGTATTTAGTTTGCACTCATTTGTGTTCTCAGATGGGCACCAATAAGTTTGCCAGTCAAAAGGGCATGACATCTTACGGCACACGGCGTCATCTCTATGACCCAAAGACGAGTATGGAGAGTCCTCTGGACCAATCAACAATCAGCCTGCAGATGGGCACCAACAAAGGAGCCAGTCAGGTACTCATAACAGTTTCTAGTGCAACTCATAAATTTCCTAAGACGTTGCTTATTTCTATCTGTTTTCCCCCTCCGCAGGCCGGCATGACGGCCCCCGGCACCAAGCGGCAGATCTTCGATAAGAAGCTGGACATGGAGATGTGCGACACCTCTACCGTCTCGCTGCAGATGGGCACCAATAAAGTGGCGTCCCAGACCGGCATGACGGTGTACGGCCTGCCCCGTCAGGTGTACGACAGCAAGTACTGCTCCAGCGCTAATGACTACATCAACAACGGCCAGGACTCAGAGATGGACGGATATCAGTATTCCGACTAAGATGAACAGACAGCTGCCAGCACACTGCTTCACAAAAACTTGTTCCTTGGCTTTTCGTTTTTTTTACACACAGGCTTTACATGCTTCTCACTTGTGTTGTTTTATTTGACTTTATAAGTATTTTTGAGCGTGCCATTTTCCCATCTCCTGCATGGCCCGGTTTTCTTATATGAAAGAATAATGCGATTGATAAACGTAGAGATATTATTTATGATGCCTCATAGTTAGATATACACTACCGGTCAATTTTTTATTTGAATCATTGAAATTTCTTATTGTCTTGAAAGCTGCATTTATTTGATTAATTAAAACAATGAAATATTTCAAAAACGAGTCAAAATATATTTTAAGATGTAATTTGTTTCTCTGATCAAATCTGCATTTTCAGCATCATTACTGCAGTCTTCAGTGAGTTTTTGGTGCTTTTTATAAAAAAATATATTTTTAATTTTTTTTATTTTTACAAAACAATACCATTTAAAAATGTAGCATACCATATTTTAAAGAAATGAATACTTTTTCTAGAAAGGATTAATGGTTCTTGTTATTATCATGTTTTTGCTGCTTTATATTTTTGTGAAAACTGTGACACATTTATTTGAAATAGAAATCTTTTGGAGCATTATAAATATCTTTACTGTCACCTTTGATCCATTTAACTGTTCCTTTCTAGAATTTTTTATTTTTATTTCTTTACAAATTAAAACAATACATTTTTTATACATAATATATTATAATAATGCAAAAAAAAAGGATGACAAATGACATTTTAGAATATATAACAATAGAAAACGCTGATTTGCAATTGTAATAATATTTCACGACATTACAGTATTTTTGATCAAATAAATGCAGCCTTGAAAAAAAGGAACTTCTGCCCCATATAGTGGATTTTCAGTGGATCTGGTCACAGATTTGGTTCCCTAATGCTCTTTTGATTGTATGGAGGAAGAGAAAATCCACCAAAGACGCCCCACTACTGCCAATTTCTTGAAGCATCCCAAATGAACTTAACGACTGCCTCTGGATATTTTAAAGATGTTGTCATTCAGCTATAAGCTTCAAAACACCATTTAAATACTGTCATTTTGCATATAGTTTAAAAAGGTGTAAACCTGCCCTGCTCCAGCACACCTGATTGTGTAATTCTGATGAGCTAATTCAGACGTGTTAAACAGAGCTGCAAGAACCTGAGAGTCCAACACTGATTCTCTGACAGGAGTGCCATCGGAGGATGTTGATCCAGGGCATGTCCTCATGTCCCACCGGGGGAAACGCATCAAAACATGCATGTAACGTCATTACTAAGAACACGAGAAGGAAGCTAGAATCTCAAGGTCTCAGTGTATGAAGTGTGAAGTACATGACTTTTGTTGTGCAGAGTAATATTTCATCAAGATACGTATTGCCAACAAAGCAGTTTATCTACATTATAAAAATAAAAAAAACATGTTATTAATTAATTAAGGTAGTGTAATGACTGTTTATAGGGAGGATTTGGGGCAGTAGATGGACATACAGAGAACAAACTACTGTACTACCTAATCATACTGTGAAAAACCATGGCAAACAAAACTGCATGACTTAAATTGGCACTTGTTTAATATATATATATATATATATATATATATATATATATATAAATAGCTCCCTCCCAATAGCTATGTAGAAACGGTTCAGTAAACTTGCATATAAACCACTTTTAGCCTGCCAAACCTGATACTCTATTATGAAAGTGAAATTGAGCACAAACGCAACAGGCAAGATCTGCTCATGATTAGGATGGTTTTGGGTCTAAATATAAGTTTTAATGTGCAATGAGTTAATATATTTAGCTATTTTTAAAAAAACTGTTTAGACATGACTAGATCTCACCCTCATGCAAATCAATTGAAGGTATAAGTCTTTCGTATTTCATTTCTATATCAGTGTGTGTTAAGGATTGTCATTGTTTTGCATTACTGCTGGAGACAGCTGAATTGTGTTGAAGGTGATGTAGCGTGTCCCTCTTGCATTAATGCTTCTGACATCTTTATTTATAAGGCTTACCAACAAAGGCTGAGCAAGTGAAAACTAATAAATCACTATTTTCAAATGACTGTTCTTTTTTTTTTTTTTTTTGAGTACTGCTGGTTAGGGCTGGGTATCGTTCAAAAAATGTCCAGTCCGATACCGGTTCCTGAACGATACCTTTTTCGCTACCATTTTTATGAAAAAAATGAAGTTTTGACAAAATGACATGATCTCAAAAAACATATTTTTTCCAGCTTGTTGACATTTATACAGACTCAAAACCTCATCTCCTGAGCCACTGCACGGTTTACACCTCTATTATGCTACCTTTACACCAGTGCCTTATTATTTACTCTTAAAATAGCCTTATCATTTTTTTCCCCTTTAGGCATAAAACAATTGTTTTTTAATTAATGAAGACGTCTTTTTATTGTTGGAAAATACAGGGGATTTTATATTAGTTTAAAATACTGAAGAAATACTGTTTTAAAATTGTGAGCCATGTGTTTGAAGATGTTACCTCACTGTGACCCACTGGGATGTCCCTCTCAATGGCTATAAGGAGGACGGCATTTAAAGACCATTTAATTTCTAAATTGTACTTTACGATAGCTTGGCATTAAACTGTGCAAATACACCTGGCCTTCTTGTAAAGTTCGCTTTACCAATTTACCTCCATTTTTTTTCTTTGCTTTGCATACATGACAAAATTATCAAATATATAGAATGCACAGCAGCCTGATGATTCTCATTCTCATTGTGTACATCTTTTTTTTAATTTAATGCAACATTATTACAGTAGTAAACCATGGGTTTCTATGTTTACACAAGTGAAGATGAGCGGGGAGCATACAACACTAGATTTTTGTTTTTTAATCTAGCCAGCAAACACATAATATAATAGCATCGTAAACTTTAACCTACAATGCTGTGTGACCATAGGCTATATAATGGGATGAAATGTTAATAAATTACATCATTTAATTTACAGGCATCAGCACATTCAGCAGACAGCCATAAAATCAAAACAGAAATTTCGTATAATATATTTTGCCTAGCTGACAAGGTTGCTTTGTGTCAAACTCAATTGACCAGGGAACGTGCGCAATTTGTCCATCATTAAAATGACGACATCACATTACGTCAACATCACACTGGTGTGGTGATGCGTTATATGAACCTTTATAGACCAACTAGTGTTTATTTTATAAAGACAACGTTGCACTTATTCAAGCAATAATATATTTTACCGTTACACGTCGAAGACGTTCATCTGCTTCTGCTCTATGACTCTGACTGAGGGGGCGGAGTTAGGAAGTTTGACTGACAGTTTGAGCGGTTCTAAGAGATACGCTTTTTAATCCCTTTAATTGGTTAATTATTTGTTAAAAAGACAAACAAACTTAAAGGGTTACCAACAGCATTGATTTATTAAAAAATTAAAACTCCCCCCCAAAAAAGGGCATGTGTGCTCTGCACAGGTTGAGCCCTACCTGTACACGTGCCTGTGCAGAATTAATCACTTTTGCAGCTAAACATTGACCGATTACACGGGAGTGTGCTCACTTGTGTGTGTGACGTGCGCACGTTTGTTTTTTTTAATAAACATTGCATTTTAAATGATTCCACAACAGAAACAGGACACAGGCAAATGTTTTAATAACACTACATGGTCTTATAAAAACCTAAATTGTAGAATAAGACAAACTAAAAGATTAGCAACAAATGAAAACGAAAAGGAAAACAGCTATTTTAAAATGATTGACATCTGTTTCTGTAACACTAAACAAAGGGAAAAGGCTGAATTTCAAATCATGATCCTCTCAGTGTTGCCTGATTCTCCATCTGTGGCTTTATTAGATCGTTCTTTCAGCTTCAACACAAAACTGGACAGCGAATCAATGCGGGAGTTTAAAAACAAACAAACAAAACAAAAGTCTTTAGGTGTATTTGGTCGTCTGTGACGTTTGACCCGGCGGACCTACTGATTGGCCGCTTCACAAGCGTCTATCCAATCACTGTACACGTCCACCGGCTCCGAGAGATCTGAGAGAGCGATTAAGGACAACACCAACATCACATTAAACAAATTATTCACCCCCCAAATTAACTTCACAAGACATTAACTGATGGGCACTCATTCACTGCAGAAGAATTTCTGTTACCATGAGAAAAACAACCTACTCTAATTCTTGCATGGCACATTGATATTTTAGGATACACTATTCCTTTAGTAACTTCCTTCATGCAGTAAACACAGTTACTCATACTCTTAACCACATTTTTAAAAAGGATACAGGTTATCGGTGTCTGGAATTCCTCTAGACACACAGTACAGGATATTATCCCTGTATTTCGACTTCGTTCCCTGGAATAAAGTATAATTGTTGTGCATTAGCCATGGTTTCGCTGAATCTTCTAGTAACACTCGGGGAGTTTTATTCTTACATTTTAACGTCACATGATTTCTCGTGGTTACAGAAGGGGCAGGTGAACTGGGTGTCCAGGTTTCCCGTCATCTTTTTCTTGGGAGGGGGTTTTCTCTTCGACTTCCTGCGTCCCATCTTTTGCTTCACGCAGGAGAAAGCACAGAGAAACCGAGATAAAAAAGCAATCTCTGAATATTTAGGAGATGCTTGTGTCAAGCATACACAAATCAACAGAAGCAACCCATGAGGTTTACAACACAAACACACAGATCATGGTAACCTTTAGATTATAACATTTAGCATCTAAAATAATAGAAATAATATCCATTCTTTTTATAACTAACGTTAACGTTACAGGCTAAACCACGCTGCCTGTCCATTTGGTCTTAAAACAAATGTATACAATAAAACATATTTAACTTAAACTGGTTTATATATGGCTGACATGTTTCTAATGTTAATTTTTATTTAGTTTTATCATTGTAATATTAAGAGGTGCTCTAACATCTCAAAGGGAACATTAACACAGAAAAACAAATAAACACATATGGTAAAATAGAAATATAATGCAAACACGCATGTGTTCAGAACACTCGACGCTATGTAACGTAACTTTACAGGCATTTAAACATTTAAGAAAGCCATTATTCTTAACGTGAAAACGAAATCTCTTACCAAACTGCGATTAACGTGAGAAGACTCTCGACGAAAACCAGCAAACAGCGCCTTCAGAGAATAAACAGAAGATTTACTTCCGGTCGGTCAAAGGTCCCTGCAGTGTAACCGCGGATCGGCTCTGAGCGCCCTCTGATGGAAAACACCAGAATTACATCAGAGTTCAAAACTCACTTCCTTTGGTGAGAGAAAACAACGTACAAGTCGAATTAAGTTCATTGTGTGCATTCTTTGCGCGTATATCTTTTTTTTTTATTCCAAAATAATTCTTATTACTATGCTAAACGCTTGGTGGAATATATATATATATATAATTAATATATAATTATATTATAATATAAATATTCATATATATCTCACAATTGCAATATTATCCGAACAAACCATAATTAAACTTTTTTTTTTTTTTTTATAAATATGTAACAGAAGCACTTATTATACGGTAATAATGTTATGAATTTAATGACAGGAGCACTAAACCGTATTCCTTTTTAAATCTCGACTCCTTTTAAAATACTATCTGTATTCATTTTCCTTTTAAATAATTTAAGTTTAAGTATTAAACAATGACCAAAATTGAAATAAACTAAACTTAATAAGGCATATTTTAGAAAAAAAAAAAAAAAATCAATTTAAAATGAACACTTTAAATATAAAAATGATAGCTGATTCATAATATTAATAAATATTATCCAAGTATTTACTTTTATAACAATTTCGGTGTTGTAAAACATTGTCGTACTGATTTAATGTTACTTATTTGCTAGAGTTAATTAGTGACAATTTTGGGTGGATATTAATAAGACACGCAGCTCCTTGCATCGTGATTGGATGACACATGTCCATGTATTTAAATAATAGAACGTGATTGGATGGTGTGGTCGCGGGGGCGAGACTAACAGTGTGAAATCGAGCAACTAGAGGAGCAGCAGAAATGTTGTGCAGAAGATAAGCGCCAGTTTTCTTCGAAAGTGATCTTAGGAAGACCTGCACCAAGAGATTCATAAACTCGGGCACGTATTTTCTGGAGACCGACATTATTCACTCTGAGAAGGAAATATATATAGCTTCAGTGTGTCACTGCTTGCGTAAGTAACAGAAATTGCGTGAACGACTATCACGGAAGTCTTGAAACGTGCTGGTGTCATTTCTTATTAACGGGACGAAAAGTAAAACCGACGCAAATTATATCAGCGGATCCAAAAGCATAACCGTTCAGGATCATCGGTAAGGTTTTTCTGCCCAAGAACTACAGCTTCTGTTTTGTAATAGTATGTTTTTCATCAACATCAATCCATACACGAAAAACTCTTTATCTGTACTGACACACTGTAAATGTATGTGCACGCAAAATTGCATAACGCATGTTATATATTATTTGTGAAATGCACTAACCCGTGAATCCTTGTTCTGAGGCAGTTTTATGCGGGTTCTCTTCTTTTGCAGATTATGTATTATTATTTACTTTTCAGAAGTTAATTATGGCTACTGAGGGAGATCCAACTGACTTTGTAAAAGTGCTTCACCTTCTGGTCATATCCTTCACCTGGGGAATGCAGGTGTGGGTGTCTTTCATAGCAGGTAAATTAATATACATGGGTGTCAAGAGCATAAATCATTCCATATATACGTCTAACTCCTCTTTATATATTTTTTAGGTTTTGTTTTGATTTCCCAGGTATCCATGCACACGTTCGGTCTCGTGCAAAGCAAGTTATTCCCATTTTATTTCTACTGCCTGCTGGGTGCTAACGCAGTCAATCTGGCCATATATGCTGTGTACCACCCTAGAGAACTGCTGGACTGGCATGAAGGCATCCAGGTTGATCAACCTAAATCTTTGTCTCCTGCATGAAAAGTTTACCCGAAAGTTAATATTTGCTGAAAATATGCACCCAGGCCATCCAAGCACTGAGTTTGTATCTTCATCAGAAGAGATTTGAAGAAATTGCTCGCTAATAGATCCTCTGCAGCGAATGGGTGCTGTCAGAATCCAAAGAGCTGATAAAACATCACCACTTAAGTCTGTCAGGTAACATCTTATGAACCAAAACGCTGTGTGTTGTAAGAAAAAAACATCATTAACGCATGTAAACTTTCTAGCTTCTGGCTAAAATCTTAGTCTGTACCCCAAAAGAATACTTCCTTCACTAAAAATGTCCACCCGAATAACTGTTCTAGACTGTTTTCACTTGTAAACACCTTGATCTGTGCATGTATTTCTCTCCCAATTCAGATGAGGTGACCTGGGAAAGCAATAATATATATATATATATATATATATATATATATATATATATATATATATATTATTACTTAGTGTGAAGCAATTGTGTGACAGAAAAACCCCTGTAATGATGGATGGATTTGTTTCATACAAACATGCAGCTTTCACTTTTTCATTAACTAATGGACTGAAGTGGTGTGGATGTTTTTCTCCGCTGTTTCGACTCTCATTCTCACTGCAGAGAGTAGTGTAATGCTACATTTCTCCAAATCCGTTCTGATGAGGAAACGAACACTTTAAGCCAATTTTTGTTTCTCGTTCTTCATGTTGTTTCTATCTTGTGAAAGGCCTCCGTTTGTTGTCTTTCCGAGCAGATGACTCTATTCTTTGTGGCCGTGGTCCTGGCCGGTCTGAACGCTCAGTGGTTCGGTCCGTCTGCCACGGAGTGCATGCTGGTCATGCAGGAGATCGAGAAGGAACACGGTCTGGGGAATCAGGTGGGTATGAGCTCCAATAAAGAAGGATACGTCAAACTACGCAAGCAGGACCCGAAATACAAGGAGCACAGGGCCACCTTCTACCGCTTCCATGGTCTGTCCAACCTCTGCAACCTTATAGGCTTTTTCTCCACCACCGTCAATCTCATTTACCTGGCTCTTCATTTGGGAACTATATGAGTGCGATGTGTGTTTATGAGGACGAGGCCAGTCAGACAGATGTTTTTAGAGATTTGTCTTGTTGTGTATATTCTCTTTTTCTATCAGGCTGTTTTGTATAACTATAATGCTTCTAATTTTGATACAGCACTAGTGTTAAGTGTTCTTTAAGGTGAAAAGAACCTAATTCGGATGCGTTGAAGTGAGCCAAAAGTGAAAAGTTGATTTTGTATTCACACTGTCCCTAAAAGTGGTCTTCAATCTCAATTTACTCAGTTAAATTTGTGACCGGGTTAAAGTCAGTTTCAGCTCAGTTTGTTTACGACTTTCACTTTTAAATCTTTCTATATAATAAATAATTCTTATGAATCACTATATGAGTAAAACACATTTTTTATATTAAGTAAACATGCTAAGTAATATAAAAAGATATTATTATAGATGTTAACAGTATTTCTCCCTACTTTAAAATGCTTCAAACTGAGTAATTGCATTGCATCTTTTGTTTATAATAAACAGACTGTTTATTTACACATGCATTAGCGATAACATAGCTGTTTATGATTGTTTAAACAATGTGTTTTGGTTTGTTGGTGAAATATGTGCTATATTTGTTTTTGCCTTCATGTTTCACAATGTGAACAGTACATATATTTTCCCACTAGAGGGCTGTTTGTGGAAAGCCTTATGAAAATGAGCGACCCAATTTTAGCATTGTCGATCTATTAAATGCTGTTTGCATTCCCTATAGAATGAATGACACTAAAATTGCAGTTAAACTCAATGGAAAAGCAATGAATATTAACTGAAACTTTGATCGTCTTTGTGAACATGATGTTTGAACAGCAAAGTAAACTGTTTTATCACAGGACAAGAAGGATGGGGAAGATTCGGTAACATACAAATGTGATTTATGTGATTTTTGTTTTTGTTTAAGCATATTTTCCCTTTCAATTAGCTATAAGTTTGCAAGCATTACTTGTGTGTGTTTGTGTCCATTGCAAACGTCGTTTTTTTTATCAAGCTTTTATTAGGATAAAGAAATATCCTGTGTATGTTGAGTTTTAATTAAAAATGTAAATGTGATTTACTCTATACCCTGAAAGAGTAGTTGCAGACATCTAATAACAAGCATAGTTTTTATCTGCATTTACCAAAGATGTACACAAACCTGAATGCTGCCCAGGCTTCAGTGAGATATAAATAAAAGCATGAGATGGAGTATCCTTTAATGAATGTAGTTTCATCAATTCTGCTGGGTGATAAAAGCCTATAGCCCTGTTCTGTGCCATTAACTAGATTTTGAGTTATATTTCAAATTACTTTCTCCACAACTCATAAAAAAGAAATTAATGCGATGATAATTGGGTCAACTCAATTTGATCAAAAATCGTTTGAATGAAAATGATACATTTTTGCTTGTTGAACTCAAACTGAAACAATTAACCGAAAAAATTTTTATTAGGAAGACATCTTCCTTATACATTGAAAAGAAAGAAGTGATTTATTTATTAGACTTCAGACATTAGCCATTTTGTTACTCACGGCATATTATGGTTTTGATACATCCATGGCATGCCCATAGACCTTTTATTATTATAATTTAAAAACTTTGCTTCATTTTAGCAGGTCCCCAAGCACACTTTACCACAATGGTAACCCCCCAAAACACTAACATAGCAGAAAGTCTTTTAAGTACAAACATAAAAGAGCGTTAAACATAAACAAGTCTCCCAGTTTTATCATCTTAATAAATAACATTTTATTTCAAGATTTACTATCCTTATCCTTCCCTGTGCAAAGCATGATGGGAAGGGGGAATGCACTTCCTAGTTACACAATTAAAATCATTTAAGTTCTTTCAAAATAAAAATGTTGAGTTGAAACGAAAACAAAACAGTTTCAAGTCAGTTTAACACAATGCCGTTGTTTAAATAGGGAACCAAACATAATTGTGTTAAATGAAAATATTTTTTTAAATAAACTGAACAGTGTTGGGGAATCATTTTTTTGAGTGTTAAGGGCATTCTGGGAAATGAAGTGTTTCTACATGGACCCCATTAGTAATGAAAAATTATAAAAATGTATACAAGTCTATCCTTGTGTCTATCCATTCAAACTTTGTTTATTCCAGATGTGGCATTTTAATTAATTCTTACATTTAAATTGGATTTGCGATTCTGCATCCTGTCAACTGAATTAATTGAATTTCAAATTAAGGAATGGAAATTTACAGAGTTTCTGATATTAGACAGATTTGCCCATATTTGCAGAAAAGTGTGTAAAGAGGAAGAAAAAGAATGCTGTTCGGGACGGAGCTGGAAGCTGCTGTACAAACACCTCAGATCCGGGAGCTTCGTCACTCATTCACACACACACACACACACAAACACACACACAAACACACACACACGGTCTCACACACCGAGAACGAGTTAAACACACCCGTTTCCACGCGAGGAGGAAGTGCCGGTGGCTTTACCGGAGCACAAGATAAAGCAGCGAGTATCCGTGTGAAGGTAAGAACTTCATCCAGTTCAGTCTTTGCTTTTGAGAGTCATTTCGAGCCACACGCAAAGAAAGGTCTCTGACTCTGGACGGGACACGCTTTATGAACTTGGGGTCATGCTCCAAGACATGCACTGTTAACATTTTGTCCATCAAGCCATCGTGATGCTGACGTGTTTGTTCTTTAAAACGGTTTAGAACGCCAGAGAGAGCGAACATTCGAATTCAGTCCAGATTTAGGTTGAGAACTGAACAGCTGCAAAAACAAGTAGTAGCCTCCCGTTCTTGGCACATTTTGGCTACAATGGCTCTGCCACGGTATTGTATTGTATCAATAGATGTCATTTATTTTATGAAACGTACTGTGTAATTGTCATCTTTGAATCAGTCTGCAGTGAATGAAAACAAACTGTGTGCTGTTCTATTCCATTCAACTGGAGCACAGTTCTGGACATCTGCCAGACGATCAATAGACAGATCAGTGCCATGGTAACAAGAGACCCTGGCCCTCAAAAACACCATTTGGCCCTCTGGTATAAGTGATGAAGTCAGGTGTCACAGATCACTGGTCTGTAGCACGCCTGATAAGGACACTGAAAACAGCTGAGATGAAGTTTGGTCATGTTGTTTGTTGGGAGATCTGATGTTCAAAATCTGATCATTTCATTGTTATGCGTCAAAAATATACCATTTGGGGTTCTGTGAGGCAAGATGTTCCTGTAAGGTTTAAAGCAGAACAAAAATAAAATATTAGCAGATTAAAAATATCCCCTTCAATATTGCACATGCGCATGCTTTCCCACGGATGTAAACAAGGTTGATTCCATCAAATACGTTAAAGCTTGTGTATGCGCTGCATTGGGATACTCCCAAAAACGGTGGAAGACTTAAGTCACTGGAGAAGAATGGTTGAGTAAATTGTTTTTTTGGGTTTTTTTTTCTTTGCACAAAAATAAGTATTCTCCTAGCGTCACAAAACTGTAGTTGAGCCACTGATGTCATATGGATGGTTTTACTGATGTTTTCATTACGTTTCTGGATCTGGGATCGTTTCAGTTGTATTGCTGTCTATGGAGGGTCTGATAGCTCTCTGATTTCATAAAAAACACCTTAATTTATGTTCCGAAGATGAACGGGTCTTATGGGTTTGGAACGACACAAGGGTGAGTAATTAATGGCAGAATTTTCATTTTGGGGTGAACTAACCCTTTAAGGTCTGATTCTATGCAGATTAATGTTAATGGGGAGGGAAAGGGGTTCAGAACAGCCCATAGCATTATTGAAATGTGGCTCTCATCGGACAAGTGGGATGGGATTCAGTGTTCTTACTAATGGACAGACATAACTGTTTCCATTTGAGTATGTCACTTATTCCTGCATCATTGTCACATGATGATCACTCAGAAATCATTGTAATATTATGATTGGCTGCTCAAGAAACAATTATCATTTATCATTATTGACTAAAAAAATTGCTCTACTTCCTATTTTTACCAAAACTGATACGTTTTCTCAAGATTTAAGTAGATATTTGTTACGTTATAAATGTCTTTATTGTCACTTTAAATCAATATCATTTATTCTTGCGGAATAAACAAATTAAAATTAGGAAACCAAGCAAACATTTAACTTTTAGCAAATTCTGTGTTTGTTTTTTCCACTTAAAATAAGATGTTCATAACCTAATATTTTCCCACTAGAGGGCTGTTTGTGGAAAGGCTTATAGAAATGAGAGGACCGATTTTAGCATTGGCGATCTATTAAATGCTGTGTGCATTCCCTATAGAATGAATGACACTAAAATTGCAATTAAACTCAATGGAAAAGCGATAAATATTAACTGTTGATCGTTTTTTAAATAATTCTTGCGTAATTGGCATATGAAGGTAATGTTTTAGTAGGTCTATATTGTTAGTGTGAAGTATTGTAAGTAATAAGTAATGTTAATGTGGTGGGAAAGGGGTTCCATACAGTCCATCATTGATTTGTGTGTCTCACGGGAGAAGTGGGATGGGATTTTGTGTTCTTACTAATGGACAGAGAGCTGTGCTGAGTGCCGTTTGGTATAAAACCATTAAATTGAGTGATAAAATGAACGGCGGGCACAGGTCTGCCATGTAAGGTCTGTTTTATGGTGTTGTTTTAGGGTTTCATCTTGGCAGAAGTAATTGTAAAAGAGCCAGTTGCAAAGTAGCTTTGAGATGTGGGCCAGCTGTGTAATCTGCCTGGAATAAAATCCACTTTCACTGCCATCTTTGGCTTTATTTTTAGTGTTAGAAGGTCTCGTTCAGCCAGTGCACATGCTCAACACGTGACAGGACTTTTCAGGGAGCTTAAGATCCTTTGAGAAAGTACAGTTTAACTCAATTGTACTGTTTCATTTGAACAGTAAATCAGTAACAGCAAGTAAAAAAAGTAATAGTTCAGAAGAAATATCCTAAATGTTGTTGGTTTTGTTAAAAAATTGAATGAAAAATGCAGTAAAATCTGTAATATTGTGAAATATTATTACAATTTCAAATAACTGTTTTCTATTTGAATATGTAATTTATTCCTGTGGTTCAAAGCAGAATTCTGAGCATCAGTCTCCAGTGTCACATGATCCTGCAGAAATCATTCTGATTTTATTTTTAAAAAATTATTGTTATTATTAATGATGAAAACTAAGTTGTGCTGCTTAATATCTTGCTGCTTAATAACTGACATGTTTCTTATAAAGTTAACAAAACCGTAACATTGTTGTTTCTTTTGCATTTTTGCTGGAGTGCAAACATTTAAGCTTTACCACATTCTGTGCTTGTTTTAATTAGAGCAATTCTCCTCCTAAAGTAGGAAGGCGTTTCATAACCTCTTAAAGGTTTCTTGTTGTCTTGCACAATGATTTTGCAACTTTACCCTAAACCTGACCGTTTGGATTAACCAACAGTTACAAGTTCTCCAAGCAGTGAGCACATGATCATCACAATCTGTCTCTTCAGCCCCCTCCGACTCCCAGACTTACTGTTCTGAATTACTACCGCAATCGAGTTGAAAAAGATACTACCTAACAAGCGCTCTGGTGTGCTCGAGACAATAGCTGCTGTGGGCAGTCCCTCTCTTTGTAGAGGAGTGGTGTTTGGAGCGCTCCGCTCGCCTTTTAATGGGTCTGCCTGCTTTGTTCGTGGGCCCGTTGCCATGGGGACCCTCTCCATCAGGCCCGTGAGTGTCTGATTGATCAGCTGGACTGTGGAGGGGTTTTTACTTCCATTCCCTAGAGTTCGTCTGTTAGTTTGGACATGGACATGGCCGGGTCTGAAGGTTGTGCTCCGAGGGTAATCAGAGTCAGTCGTGTTTTCAGACGGCAAACCTAGTTTACTTCCGCAATGTGATGTAATTTAGAGTGAAACACGATATTTGATGAGAAAACAATGCTATACGTTAAGAACAGGGACAGTTTTGTTTATATATTGACTTTAAATGAGAAACCAAATTTCTCTGGAGATACTTCAGTAAAATTTCATATAGTTTCATGCATTTGAATTCTTTTGCAGTGATTTAGCAATTAAAGGTGAAATGCTGGTTTTCTGTGTTTCAGATGGCATCAGTGAGCGACTCCCGTCTCCAGCCGTCACAGAAGGACGCGGCCGACCAAAACTTCGACTACATGTTCAAACTCCTCATCATCGGCAACAGCAGTGTGGGTAAAACCAGCTTCCTGTTTCGCTACGCTGACGACTCCTTCACGTCAGCCTTCGTCAGCACGGTGGGGATCGACTTTAAGGTCAAAACCGTTTTTCGCAACAACAAGAGGATCAAACTGCAAATTTGGGTGAGTTTGGTTGTCCCCTGATCTGTCAGATATCTTAAAGGAGAATCAGTTTTTAAACTACTAGTCTCTGATCTCGTCTATCCAGATGTTTTATTAGTTATCTTTACATTACAACACTACCATTTAAACGTTTTGGGCCAGTCTATTGTGGTCAGCAAGTCTTCATTTATTTGCTACGGTAAAAACTGTAATATTGTGTGATGTAATTAGAATTTAGTGCGATGCATAACTGAATTTTCAGCTTCATTACTCCAGTCACACGCGATCCTTCAGAAATTATTATAATAATATGCAGATTTGCTGATGATTTCTGATTATTATCAATCCTGAAAACAGATGCTTAATAATTTATAATTAGTGCTGAGAAACAATTAATCGCGATTAACCGCGTACAAAGTTTTTGTTTACATAATATATAGGAGTGTGTACTGTGTTATATATACATATAAATAATACAAAAACATGCATGTGTATATTTCAAAATAATGTAAACAAATATATCCTTATATATTATACACACATGTGTATATATCCTTATATAATATACACACATGCATGTATATTATTTAAGAAAAATTGTATATTTGTATATTAAATATATTTGTATATAATATATTAATAATACATTTAAATACATGCAAATATTTTCAATATATATACTGTATGAGTGTGTATTTATATATACATAATAAATATACACAGCACACACACAAATATTATGTAAACTAAAACTTTTATTTTGGATGCGATTAATCGGTTGACTGCACTAATTTATATAAAATATATTTATATAAATACACGAATGTAAATATTTTCCAAATAAATATTGTATTTGTGTGTGTTTATATATATATATATATATATATATATATATATATATATATATATATACATAATAAATAAACACGCTACACATGCATATATTATGTAAACAAACATTTATATTGAATGCGATTAATTGCAATTATTATTTAACAGCGCTGTATTTAGACTGTATCATTTTCAGGCATTTTTGAGTTCAAAACAACCGTGTTGAATTAAAATATACTTTTTTTGTAGTATAAAAAGGAAATATATTTATATATAATATATACTAATTAAAAATAGTAAAAAAACATAAAAATAGTGAGCACTTTTATAACCTAAAATATTGATTTTAAAAAAAGAAAAAAAAAAGCATATTATATGTCATTTCTGTTTAATTTCTGTTTCTTTTTCTGGACTTGGGTTGGGTTAGAGCTAATCAGTTTTGTTCTTTTGCAGTGAAAAGATTTTCTAGTTCTTTGCAGATATAAGTCAATGATCAGATGTTGCAGAAAATGTCCTTGGAGGCTATTCAGTGGCAATTGATGGCAATGCCTTGTATTCTATTCTACATTTATTCTCTTTTATTTTTATTGCTAATTTACTTTTTAAAATTATATTATTATATTTATCTACTGTACTTACTTTTATATTCAACTTCTATTTTACCGTTTTACTTCTACTTAAATAGTTTTACTTAACTGTTTTTTTAATGTGTCAATTTGTTGGGGCAGTTGTGCAATACATTTCACTTCATGTCGTACCGTGTATGTATAAGAACGTGACAAATAAAATCTGAATTTGAATTTGTTATAGATTCAAACCAAGAGTTCAAAGTTTTGAATGTGGACTAAACATGTCATTTTTGTTGTTTCACAATATTTTTTGCTCTAGTCTTCTCCCCTCACCACACATGAGACCACTACTGCGTAGGCTACTGTCACTCAAAACTACTTTGCATTATTCATGGAAAAATCATGGAAATTAATTCAATTTAAAAATAGTCCTGAAAAATGCAATTGAAATGTAGGGTTTTTTTTAGAAACACATCTAATTCTAAAATTTAATTCTCAACCTTTAAATAACCTTAACCTTCTTTAAATTGTTTTCAAAGCCACTGGAAAAGTCATTCGTCAATCAAATAGTGTGGAAATAATGGCAAACGAGTACAAGCATGTCTGTGATTTAAAACTAGGGAGGCAGTTCTACAGAAGCAGAATGGCTTAAAAGGATAAAGGTACGATGACTAACAGAATGTTTCCTGCTCCGTCTGCATGTGAGCTTTAGGTTTTAATATTTAGATCCCGTTTACACTGGTGCGTTTTAGAATGAAAACGATGCGCGTTTACACTAGCGTTTCAGACATGATTTCTGTTTACACTACTAAACCACCTAAAACGCATGTCACATAGACATATCGTCCGTGCATGAATGGTCATGTAGATTCCTTATTATTTTAATCGCAGGCGCGTCTGCGTGCTTCGAACGATCGAATGAGGAATCTACCAACACATATCTATGGGCACAATAACGAGCATGATGTTATTGTTTGCTCGGTCGTCAAGGATGTGCATGGAGAATGTGGGCATCCGCGCCATCGTTTTCCAAAGCTGCTGCGTCCCAAATTGCGTACTTGTGCACTATTCTATGACATTTTGTAGTATAAATAGTATGAGTAGTGCTTTAACACTGAAAATTGCAAAGAGAAAAAGTGCACTTCAAATACCCGGATGATGCACTCAAATAACCCGAAAACACTTAGGTGAGGTATATAGGTAAATAGGTTCATTTTCCAACTTGCCTAGAGTTAAACAGTTGAGTTTTAGCGTTTCAAATCCATTCAGCCTTACATATCAAAACTCTTTGGTCATTTTTGAGCGAGATGCTACTGGTCTAATCAGATTCAATGATCTATGCTAAGCTGCAGCTAAAAGTGCTACCACCAGACCCGGAGACCCATGTGTTTAACTCTAGGGGAGCTGGAAAATAAGCCTATTTTTTTAAATAGTGGAGGGTTCCTTTTAAAGAAAACATTGGAGAACTCCTCAGATGGGTGTGTAGATGTGCTGTAATGTCAGCTGCCGGCTGGTACGGTTCTGAGAGCGGGAGGGAAGGCGGTAAATTCCTCCACAAGCAGAGATGCTGCAATCATTTCTAAAGCATTTTGTCCTACTGCTAACTAGAGTGTGCTGTATACACTGACAACTGCCTGCTAGAATGTGAAACCGCTTGCCTTGTCAGACAGTAAACGTTTATAGACCATATAGGCTAGTACAGTGTTCTATGTTTGACGCATGGGTTAAAGACATTAAAAGAAATTTACAAAAGTGATTTTATGTCCATAGAAAGCACATTAAATGTAAAGTAAAGTGTCTACTTTTAAGGTTTCAGATACGTTTTTGGAGAATAACATGTAGAAATGTGGTCTAATGTCTAATGCAATACATTTTTCTTATGCATAATTTAGATATGGAAAAGCTAGTGGTTGAAGAGCCTTTAGGGGTTATGGGTGCAGATCCTAAAAGGGAATATTATAGTGATAAACTAAAGTGGAGCTTGATTCATACTTACGGTGCACAAAGCAGTCTCTTTGCACTTTGGCCTTGAAATCTTGTAATAGTTCATTCTGAGCGAGAGAATAGCAATTGTGCTTGCATAATTACTAATATACATGATGATGATGGGCACGTGTTTTATTTTATTTCAGCGCTCTGTATTCTGAAAAGTCTTGCAGGTTTTTTTTTGTCCATCTGGCTGTAGTCTGGAGCTCATCTCTGCTGTCTGTCACTCTTGCCAGGCGTTAGTGGATCGTGTATAAACCTGTGTGCCACTGGTTACCCGGGCAACACGTTCTCTCCTGCTTCTCTGATGATGGGATGGCTCTTCATGCAAATAAGTTTAGCCAATAGTAGGTTTCTAAGCGACGGTGCATAGTTGCTGTGCCAACCCAGACTAATAGTCCACAGACCTCTTCATAGGTTTTTCATTATTGTGTTTTATATTGTATGTAGATTGATAAAATAGAAGCAAAAAAAAAATTCAAATCACTTACATATGTGTGTGCAATTTTAAATTATAAATACTTTATATATATATATAGAGAGAGAGAGAGAGAGTTTAAATATACAAATATAAAAAATATTTTGTGAGCTTATATTTCTATATATATATATATATATATTGTCGCAGGCGGAAGAATCACTCGACAACTGAATGAAGTGAAGCCCCGGAGGGTGGATTTATTTACAGGTGATTCAA
>JAUCMU010000063.1:2593858-2610704 GCA_032275025.1 Enteromius treurensis | reverse complement strand
GTGTAAATACATTTAAATATTATATTTTATATTATATGTAAATATATTTAATATATAAACCTAACATTTTTCTTAAACGTATACATGCATGTGTTTGTATTTATATACACAAAGTTACACACACATGATAAGGGTTATTACCAATTTATATATCTTTATATATTTATATACCAATTTATAAGATTTCTTTGTCAAATGGATGATCATAACATAACCCTGGCTCAAAATTTAACACCAGAATATAATTTAACACATATATAATAGTCTTTATCAGGAAAAAACAATGACAACTCTGCCATCTACTGGTCACCGTTGGTAAAAACACCATGAAGACTGTATTTAAGACATGCTCAGCTTCACAAGCCAGGGTGTTGTGTATATTTAGGATCCTTGTGATGATTCTGTTGTTCAGGACACAGCGGGACAGGAGCGCTACAGAACCATCACTACAGCGTATTACAGAGGAGCCATGGGCTTCCTGCTCATGTATGACATCACAAACCAGGACTCATTCAACGCCGTTCAGGACTGGTGAGTGACACAAACACACACACGTATGCATATGTACATTATGTGTGTCTGAAGAGTGTTTAATGTTTGGCTTCTAGGGCCACTCAGATAAAGACATACTCGTGGGATAATGCTCAGGTGATTCTGGTGGGCAACAAGTGTGACCTGGAAGATGACAGACTCGTCCCGACAGAGGACAGCCAGAGACTGGCTCAGGAGCTCGGTGAGAGGACGCCTCCAGATTGAGTTCAACGTCTTGACAATTTTATTTGCAATTTTATTTTATCTTTATCATCTGTCGAGAAAATGCCGCAGTTGCAGAGATCCAATATAATATCAGATATATATGTTTAAAATAAATCATAAATTAAATATGTTGAATAATACTTTAATATTTTATTTTATAGTACAAATAATTAGTAAATTGTATTGCATCCTCAGATTCCAGATTATAAAATAGTTGTATCTCAGCCATATCTCAGCTTATTTATTTATTGCGGTCCGATGTCACATACAAATAAAATATGTAATATTATATGCAAGATTAAAATGTAATTTTTTTTACTTTATATACATATAAACTGTGTGTGTGCGTATATATATATATATATGTGTATATATATATATATGTATGTATATATATATGTATATACATATGTATATATATGTGTGTATATATATATGTATATGTATATATATATACATATACATTTACAGTTCTGTTTTTATTATTATTTTTTTGGTGTCTTCAGGTTTCCAGTTTTTTGAGGCCAGCGCCAAAGACAACATCAGCGTGAAGCAGGTCTTTGAGTGTCTGGTGGATGTGATATGTGAGAAGATGAATGAAAGCATGGACGGAGACAGTCCAGTGTCCAACCACAAAGACTCCAGCCTGCAGGACACGTCCTCCGAGGGACACAGCGGCTGTTCCTGCTGAAACAGACTCTCTCCGTCTTCATCACCTCACCTGTTCACTACTATCTGGGACAATCTTTGCTTTCCTTCTCTTAACCCAAACAGCATGTGCTAAAAACGCGGTCGAGATGGGATGACGTGGATTGAAATCTGATCTAAGTGACGTCCTGTAGATATTCACACAGCTGGAGACATCCATCCACACCCACTGCTCACACTCTCACCCCGTTCTCCATCTTTTCTCTGTCTTTCCCTCAAAAAGACCACGTTTGGATGGATCTTTCTGATTTTAGCACATGTTCGCTATCTCACCAGATACTGTAACCGTAACCTTTTGTATCTGCATGTCCACCTGCTTTAAATGACAGTCCTAGCAGCTCATTCGGCTCTATTATGGAGATGATTGCACTGTGCATTCATGGGCTGTGGTTTATAACGTATGTGCATCGCATACTGAGACACATACACTCAAATCAATGTTTTACTGTTATTTTTTTGGTATAAGCGTTTTCTTAAATTATAAGATAGCAAATAAACTATCTGCAACTCAAAATGACTGGTATGCTGTCACAACTTTTTTTTTTTGGAAAGTACTTAAAGGGTCACTTTATTTGAAAATGAAAATCTGGCCGTTCATCAGAACAGATTTGGACGGATGCATCGTAGAAAAAGGGAGAAAAAAAAGGGTCTCTGATTATAAATTATTTATTCTTTACATGACTTTTGTTTCTTCACTGAGGTTAAAAACAAAACTACATTAATTATTCTTTTTTTTCTGACAAAATGTAACAATGTATGATGTAATATTAGATATCTGATGTTTTTATGATTTTTATCTTATAATGTGTCTGTGTTTTTCTTCTAGGTTCCCAATAATTGTTTATATACACAACAAAAACATACTATCACAGTTGTATTTTGAATCGGTTTAGATTTTTCTTTAATTTTGTCATTTGTGTGTGTCTGTGTGTATAATGTCTAAATAGTTTGGAGCCATTTTTTATCTGTTTTAGTGGACACTTTAGTACTGTCACACATGGCAAAGGAGCACAGGACAATGAGGTGAAGGAGTAACAAAAATTCCCTGGAGGGTGGATTTATTGACAGATATGGGTTCAAAAATAAAGTCTTTCTTGGGGCGCCGAATGACCCCTTTAAGCTCTCTCCTGAAGCGGTCGTAGTCCTGGGCTCTGTCTCAGTGGAGAAGCAGGGTAAGCCGGATTCACATGCTGGCGTCTGAGGGAAAAGAGAGAGATATTAGTTCGGCTGGATGGAGTCAATGTAGCACAGAGAAGCTCTCACACAGCTTGCTCGTAGCTCAGTTGAAGCTCAACTGTGGGTGCGTCTCACACAGCTTATCTGGCCGCGGGCCAGATCAGCCGCTGATGAGTCTTGCTGGTGCTCCCTCCTTGGTAACCAGGGCAACGCTGGTCAGCACTCGGGACTACATGTAAAAAAGTATTGTTGCTTTGCAATAAATATTTTTATTTCCGTTTATAGTTAGTACCAATACAGTTTTAAAGGGGGAAAATCTTTAATAACCCTACAAATAGGCCCAATATAATTTCTTATGAACATGCTCTTGATCAGTTTGGTGCGATTCACACATATGTGATCCGCTTTATTCAGCAGCAGTACAGTGGACACAACAGAAAGGAGTGTTGGCCATCTAAACACCCTCTCGTCTTCTCTATCTACTTCTGCAGATACACTCTCCTGGCTGTCCGTTACGTCCAGTGTTTCTTCAGAGCAGAAAGATAGTGGCCTTGTGTGGCACTGAAGCGTGTTCTTGTGTTCCTGTCACAACTCTGTAAACCAGGTTAAACTCACTTAGATGTCAAACCCTCCAAGCTTTACAAATATATAATACACTCATCACAAGACTGCCTTTTGTCGCTTTCCTGTCCCTTAATAACACAATTCTGTTTATCTGCCTTTTATTTCTATTTCAGACTCATTAAAAGGCACTAACTGAGTGCTGTTATGAACTAAAACATATAGATTTCTTGCGTTTTTAAAGACAATGTTTGCTTACCTTTTGCATAGCAAAGCAGATTCTGAATGCTTTTATTATATAGCGATCACAAAGATGAGCTTCTTCAGAGAACTTTGCATTTCCATTTGACTAAACTTCAAATGTAAATGCGAAGACTTGAAGGCAGTTGTGTTACCTCTACAAGGCTCTTGTTGTCTTTGCACAAAAAGGAAAGTGATTTTGTGTGAGTCGATAACATCTGTAATTTATAACTTTATACCCATATCTCTGCCAACCTCTGCTTTTATCCGTGTACCCAAAACACTGTGAAAAAAGGTGCTTCCTGAATTTCATTTTCTTGTTACACACCACTGACCCACATCCTCCAGAGGAAGGAAATACATTAATCGTTGACCTGAGTTTCACCTTTTCTTAACAGTATCTAAAGTTGCTTTTAATAAGACAATGCAAAATCTCTCTAAAATGAAATAAATGATGGAAAAGCAGATGAATATTAAACTGTCAGCTCCATATTCCAAATATAGTATGCGCTAATTTGAAAATGCATTAATAATAATTCTGTAAGAGAGATACCCATCACATTTTGCAATGAAACGTACACCAATTGTCAATATGTAAATGTCAAAAAGTGCAGAGTATGCTGCATTGTAGGAACTACAGTACCTGTTGTATGGAGGGCAGATGGGGCCAAAAGACATTGGCACAGCAGCCAATTAAACTGCTACATTTGAAACCCCATTTGCATATGCGGGACATACCTTAGACATCATGTTTATTCATGTTGTAATGAGACACTGTAACGCACACAAAATAAAAACATCAGACATTATATTTGGTCATGGGTGATAATTGATCGTATTTGTTTGAGGTCAGGATTTGTCAAGGTTTTCTCAGAAAAGTCTGTAACATTAAAGCATCGATCGTCAATCTTGATCTTGTCCTGCAGAGTTTAGCTCTAACGTGCCTCAGTCAACTCACCTGCCTGAAAGTTTCAAGCATACCGAGGAAGAGCTTGACCAGCCGTTTCAGGTGTGTTTGATTAGGATTGGAGGTAAACTCTGGGACCAAACATGGTAGCCTCTGCATCAAAGGAATGGTTGACACAAAAATGAAGATTACTTCATAATTTACTCACCTCCGAGCCATCCTAGATGTTTATAACTTTCCTTTTTCAGGCGAACACAATCTGTGTTGATTTGGGGTTTTTTTTGGTTTCCAAACTTGGTAATGTTGTTGGATAGCGGCCATTATTTTGAATCTCCATAAACCGCATATATCCATCGTAAAACCGACCTCTGGGGGGGTTAACACGTGCCTTTTGAAGCAGTTCGATGGGTTTTTGTTACAAAAACATTTCTATTTGTAAAATTATAACTCACTGAAATCACTGACTATCCAGCAATGGCTATATGCGCATTTACAAGAGTGGAGTCGACTTTTTATTTGTTCCCGGCATTTATTATTGCTTTATCTTCATTTAATAAACATGGTGAAAACTGACACCTTAAGATGGGGTGTCTACATGAACAAAAGAAACAAGTTCAATATTGCTGTGTTAAAGCAGACAAACTGCTTGGAGACATGGTCTAGTTTCACCACTTTTGGCCCCGACTGCCTTCCATATTGTTGCACTTTCTTTCCAGACAATGACAAGATGTTTACTGATGACTATATGTTATGAACATGATGAAGAGTGCCATTAAAGTGAAGAGGAACTGAATCTGTGCGTGAGACGGAGTTGAAGCAGCTAAAAGTGTTCTGTCCTCTTAAAAACCAATTCAAAGTGAATTGTTAATATGTTTTCTCTCTCTAACATATACACTTATGAACTTCTTTTTATCACACGCATACATACACACACGCTGTGCTAATGCTGTTTCAGTTTCAGGGTGAGAAACTGAATTCACAAATAGACCCCTGCTAAATAAGCAGCATATGCTGGTTTTGAAGTTGAGATGCTGGTTAAAGCTGGTCCTTTGCAGCATACTCATTAAACCAGCATCCCAGCTTCAAACCTACCTCACCAGCATATGCTTTTTTTTTTTTGCAGCTATAAAAATGCTAATGCACATCTTATACATCCGTTATATTTCTCTCCTAACCCTACAAGGTACTCTTAAATTCTTTGTTTGGGTTTCCATTTTGCATTGATGTATAAATTGGTTTTGAGTGCATTAAAGGATTAAAATCTGATCGTTTCTGTTAAATGCACATAAAATGTATTATTTACTAGAAAGACAAAGCCTATGTTTGATTAAAACCACCTGTGGGCCTAATCGGGCGTCACATTTCCCAACTTAACAATGTGTCCCGGGTTGAAATAACGGCGCAGTCTTGTCGTAGTGATAATGGACAGTGAGCTGCAGGCAGACTGGATCGGTTCGCAATGCTTGAGCTTATCTGTGCGTAAGAGGCCCTCAGCGCTGTGCAGATAACGCAGGTTGAGCATAAAAAAACAAGAGTGTCAGGCAGTGATAAAAAGAACCGGTTAGCGCGCGCAGAACAACACCAGTGCAGTTTTCTAACTTAAAAACACTTGCAAATGAGCACCTGACTGCACTTCACATAATCAACATGCATCGGTGGCTAAAAGTGTGTTAGACCCCTAAAAAGTCACATTATTTCCTAATCCAGCCTCAAGGTTGGATAGCATGTAAAGTGAAGACGCTTCAAACACTTATGACAGCATGTCCTCGCGCAGGCTCCTCCCAGTAAACAATACTTTTTGGTGCTCCACCTCCAAATAGTAAAAGAGGTAAACACACAGTTTGAACACACTGTCAGCTTTATCGGATGAGATGTACGTAACTGTTCATGGTGTCCGCAAACAAATTGGACAAAGAGTCAGCCTGGAAAGGAGTATACACCTTTCAGGACCGTTACGCAGAGCAGTTCATTTAATGTAAATGGATGACAAAAATGAGGAGTGACGGATTGAAAATTTTTTTAATGTTGTGTCTTGCTTTAGTCGCCAAAGGAGGACAACATTTTGAAAGTAAAGGTAAGAAAAGCGACTCTTTCTATCAAATGTCTTGAGTTGTTTGTTTTTAGTATGAAGTTACATGCATATTTCATGACAATATAAGTAAAAAAAATGGAAGTGTAATTAAAAGCAGTAAATACAATATACCAATTAAAATTATACCAAATGTAAAAAAAAATATGCATATATTTTTTGTCTCTAAAGTTTACCAAGGTTGCATTTATTTGAACAAAAATATAATAAAAATCTGAAATATTATTGCAATTTAAAGTAACTGTTTTCTATTCTAATGTATTTTTAAATGTGATTTATTCATGTGATGGAATGATGACTTTCTAGCATCATTACCCTAGTCTTCAATGTCACATGATCCTTCAGAAACCTTCATTGCTGCTTAATATTTTTTGATACACTACCTTTCATTCTTAACAGCTGTGGACCAAAGAACAGAATAATTGCATGTTTTCAATTGCGAAAGTCATGAAATGTGCAACTTATCATATATGTGTGTGTGTGTGTGTGATAATATAGTCACAATGTTTATATATTGTTTGCATTAAAAAAATATTTCTGTGGTGACCTGTGCTTTGTGCACTTGTGCTTGAATAAAAGTCTGAAAAAAACGTGATATGGTTGTTCAGTGGCCCAGTTGCTCCAACTCGAAACAGAGGATATGAAATGTTTCGTGGTAATAAAGGATCTCACTTGCTTTTGGGAAGAGGAGGACGAGAGGAATCATTTACACGATCAATATACCTTCACATATTCATACGAGTAAGTAACGGATTAGTGCCGCTAAAATTATCATTCAACTGATCATTACAATATTGTCTCTTTATTCATGTCATTTTAGTTCAGTTGTCCTGTGAAACTATCAATAGGTGTAATGTCCTCTTTTCATGTCTTTAGGAAGAAGAACAATATGGCTTGTGAGGTTTCTTCTCTGTCTTTACTGGCCAGTAACAAAACCATCTTCTTCTGCAAACTGCCCAAAACCCCGTTCTTCACGACTCTTGACCTGCAGGTTTTTCGCAATGACCAGATGCTCTACACTCGAAGCCTCAACGCTGAGAATTTCTGTAAGCCTTTGAAAGCTTTACAAAAAGTAACAAGTGAAGAAAACCTCACAATGCAGCATGCATGGGTATAGATGACCGCTTGTAATGTGGATAATGTAATCAGGTTCCAAAAAATAACTACTTGTACAGTAATTCAATTATATTAGGGTTTAAACACTGTTTTATGTATATGCACGTTTCAAAGAGAGTGGTTAAATGTGTGAACCCTGGCACGTTTTATTACGTTGATATAGGTGTGTATTGCTGTGTTTTTATTATGTTGCTTCAGATTCAAATATCTGGGGGCTGTTGTTAAACGTTAATGCTCTATCATGATGGAAATATGAGCCACAACCAAATCTAACCCTAAACGTACCCGATTCTTATATAAAAAAAAAAAGCAGTGATATGTACTTATTGGTACGTATTTTGTGTCTCACTACAAAAGTGCACCATGAGACCAGGTATTTTTCAAAATACTCATAATCAGGTTTTTTTTTTTATGCATTACAAGACTAAATTATTAATAATTCATCATTTTTCTTCATTGACTCTAAGTACTCTCTATATATAAGATTTCACAATGCTTTGCTCTCACAGTGTTTCTAGATCCTCCCCGAAACCTCACGGTCATGAGTTCAGGGAAGGAAGGGCAGTTGAATGTGAGCTGGCTGCCTCCTGCATTCAAATACATGGACGACAGTATGATATACGAGCTCAGATACGCCGTGGAGGGAAGTAACATGGGCAAGGTACAGTATAGCACTCCACTAACTGTGAATGAGCTGCTGTGTTTTGCTTTTTGTTCAAACCCACCCTGGTGAATTATGTTTTGAAGGTGGAGGTCGTAAAGGTCAGCACGATGCTGGTTTTGCTTGGCTTACAGTCCAACACCAGATACAAGGTCTGGGTCCGTGTCAAACCTGATGGTGTGGCCTACAAGGGCTACTGGAGTGCTTGGGCCGAGCCTGTTTTCGGAGTCACGCCGCCGAGCGGTATGTGCTTGTAAACGCTTTCTGAAAGTACAATCAACGTATAAAACTTTTCAGATCAAGCACTTTTAATTTGCTATCAAATACCTACTTTAATATTCAACTTTACATAAAGAGCTGGGTGATAATATTTGCACATTTCACAGCAAAATACAAAAAACAGGCAAAACCTGTCTTAAACGCTAAAAATATGAAGACATTGGACATTCAAGCTAATTCTAGTTGTGAATTGAACACTAATATGATTTCAATGTTTCGCTGCTTCCGTCTTACCTGCCCCCAACGCACTGGAAATGTTTTTTCCTAACAGACGTGGATCCGCTGATCGTGTTGCTGGTTCTCATCATTGGACTGATCCTCTGTCTGCTGTCTCTGACTGTGATTCTGTCCCACCACAAGTCAGTTTTCACGAGCACACACCATAAATATCTATCTAAATAAGGATAAACGTTTATATACTATTATGAGAGACACTATTGCCATTGAATAATTGTATGGATGAAGCTGTATTAAAGAAACATCTAGGCTCCTGAAACAATTGCATGTCATGTGGAAACTTTCATGCATTAAATTCACCGACTTTACTGACTGTATGGAAATATTGAACGGTTTGTGTGCACTTAACAGGTTTCTTCTTAAGAAACTCTGGCCTGACATCCCGACACCAGAGCACAAGTTTCCAGGCCTTTTTACTGTCTACAAAGGGGATTTTAAGGTAATTTATTAAATGTCAATATAGTTATGATTTAAAAAGTAAACAAGTGTTTAGTACAGTGTAAGTGTTGAGTAAACAAATACTTTTACTTTCATTCAGCAAGGATGCATTAAATTGATCAAAAGTTCAATTCATTTTCAACATCATATTTAAGAGTTGCTTATCAGCGGTGAAATAAAAAGTGATGCATGGCAGAAATGTACAGTACAATTGATGCAGTTAGTTAAACAGATGGTGAACACTATTAACAGCAATGATTATAAGTTGTGATCAAGCGTATAGCAAAATGAGGAAGCAATTAAAACCAACAATAGAGCAGCAACTCTCATGCAGTACACAGCAATTTTTATTTTTATTTTTTCAATATATGTCACCCTGGAGCACAAAACCAGTCATAAGTAGCACATGTATATTTGTAAGATGGGCAAACACTGCATTTTAAGGGTCAAAATGAGCAATTTCTCTTTTTTCGTTAAGATATAAAGCAAAGATCATGCTCCATTAAGATAGTTTGAAATCTCCCACCATAAATCTATCAAAGGTCATATGCGTATTACTTAATTTGGACAACTTTAAAGGTGATTTTCTTAATATACACCCTCAAATTACAGGTTGTATCTCGGTCCTATCCTAACAAACCCCACATCAAGGGAAAGCTATTTATTCAGCTGTCAGATGATACATGAATCTCAATTTCGAAAAAGTTGCAAGGGCACATATATATTAAATGAAAACAAGTAGATTGACTAGAAAAGGGGAACAGGGAATGCTTTGCTTTTATATTAAATAGAAAGAAAACCAGTAGATAAAATAGAAAAAGAAAAGACAAAGGCTCATGTTAGAGGCCTTTTTTAAAAAAAAAGAAAAAGAACAGAGAGTGCCAGAGATAGAGGGTCAATATAGGACAGTATTTGCTGTGTGTTTTGGTAGGAAAGCTACAAAAAAAAACAAACAGGAAAGGAGATCACTGCTAGAGCTGGATGTGTAGTAATGAACTATTTCTTCTGTCCTCAGGAATGGATGAGCCAAAATAACGGCAGCATGTGGGGCAGATCAGTCCAAGTGTACACAGAGGAGCTTCCTTCACCGCTGGAGGTTTTGTCTGAGGTTTCCCTGCCCGCTAACGGCACGTCCCAGAGAGAGGAGAGGAAACCTGCGGAGGAGGAAGAGGAGAAGGAGAGCGAGCGTTCCGACTCGGGGCTAACAGACAGAGGGAGAGAACCTCCTCACGCTCACTGGCTCATGGAGCAGCTGAGGGCTCTTCAAGAAAACCCCGAATCGCGCTCCCAGTCATCACTACTGCAGTCACACGACACCTACGTCACCCTCAATCAAGAAGAGAACGAGCGGCAGGTGGACGACGTCTTCCAGGAGACAGTGCCGCTCCAGACGCTCTTCACCACCGCAGGAACGTCGTCCCTGAGCACCTCGCACTCCGACCTCGGCTCCCTGCAGCAGAGCTCGGGTAGACTTTCGTCGCAATCCAGCTTTGAGTATCCCAACCACACCTGGCCCCCCAAGGGTCCGGGATACGCCTACATGGCGGTCGCAGACTCGGGGGTCTCCATGGACTACAGCCCGATGAGCTTCAGTCGGATTGCAGAGCTCGGGAGACACAGATTGTACACTAATGATTACAAAAACGAGATTTTTCTCCACAAGTGGCCACTCTCCGGTCAATACATTAAATCCGGATCAGAGTCCTGCACGGGGCCCGTTTGGTAACATACTCTGGCATCTTTTGCTCACCTTCATGCCGTCAAACCTGTATGCATTTCTTTCTTGGATGGAACAGAAGGTTGGTAACCAGTTGCTGGCAGCCATGGACTTCCAATTTTTTCATGCATACAATTGAAAGAACCAGGACGGGTTCTGGATACTACTACTACTACTACAAATTCATATCAGGATCTTACTGGTTTCTGTTGGAGACGTGACGTTTAAGGACATACGAAAACACAAGGATCTTTCACATGAAAAAAAAAAATACTCTACTACTCTAATACTACTATTGGATAAAATAAGCTAACATTATAGCATTCCTATGGCAGCTGTTGATGAAACATTGTACAGTATATCACTAAAATGCCAGTGGAATTTCTTTCTTCCCATCTTTAATTATGACTACATTTATTGGTGGCATTTTTCACAAAATAGGTTTTTTTGTAGCTGTCCCATTACTTTTTTTGTATTGAGAAATATTGTTGGATAATTGTGTGTCTTAAGCCTCTTTCACGAGTCCGCCCTTCCTTAGGATAATGCTTATGGCATATTTGGCGTGAGCGAGCCGGGACGTCGGCGAACGCTGAGCCCTAGAAGATGGAACCCTAGGGGGTAGAACCCTAACCAGGGCTGAGCTCGACCCCCGCTCCCGCAGAGGAAGACGTGAAATATCGGTGGAAGAGGAATGTGTAACGAGATGAAGAAGGGAGGAGGAGGGGGCCTATTTAAGGGGAAGGCTTATGAATTCGATTGGCTGAAACTGATTAGGGGATTGGAAACAGCTGTACGCAATAGCTAATCATTGCGTCAGAGCTTGTAAATTGTACATAATATCTTTTTAAAATGTCCTTCCATCCATCTTCTTTTGCTTATCCGGGGCCGGATTCTAAAATGTAAATAACAGTTTTCTATTGTTTTTAAGTAAATATGTCATCTTTCAGATCTGTAAAAGATTTAAGCCCAGAGGAGGACGTCAGACTTAACAACCATTACGCCTTCTTTATAGGTTCCTTCATGTATAGGTCACTCATTCTTAGTTCTTCTGGTGCATTCTGGGAATGCTTGTATATGGTTTATTCGGAACAGACCATTTCGCTTCAAGTCACCACCACATTATTGACATTTGCAGTCCATTTTTCTTTCACAATGCAATATTTCTGAGTGAAACTGAATTTTGTAACATGATTAGATCGAGAGCAGTGGGCGTTTCGTTCGAGCGCTTGCAGTTGATTATGGAGGACTACACCCTTCCTAAAGCACCATGTATACCCAATAGCTGAAACTTAATCCCCCTTTGGTGCCATTGACCAAAAAAGAAAGTAATTTTTACTATTTCTAAAATATTACTGACATTTCTTTGAATCATTCGCAGTAATGTGTGTTAAGTTAATCTGTGAATGCGTGTGTAATATGAAGTATTACTGTACAGAAAGCTCCAGCGTCAGTTTTACTTTAGTTTGTCGGCTTTTCTTTATGTGTCCAAATATGTTGAATTTGTGAACAACTGATTAAACAAGGTAAATATCATTTTTAATATATATATAAAAAAAAAAAAGATATGTTTACCATTTCTGTCACATTTCTTTGACATGTCTATTATTATTTCATAATTGCATTTGTAATGAATTGAATTAGTAAATAACTATTTGTCTTTTTTCTATCAGCAATAAAGCTCCTGTTTTGGTCTAGAAAGAAAAGGGTTTTTATTTATAGCGTAAGCAGATGGAAATTACATTCAGCAAAGTCTTTTCTTTTACCATTTTTTACGTTCTTTGTGTTATTGTTGGTTCTCAAAACAGCTCAAAACTCTCTTTCGTAGCCGAATGTTGGAGACGTAAGAAATCAGCAAATTTCCAAACTGTATTTTTTGCACCAACATTTATAATAAACACTTGAATGAACCAGCTATGACTCGTGTTTAATTAGGGAAAACATGGAGAAACATGAAAATGACTGATTTGGGCTCAAATACAAATTAAAAATCAACAGATCTTAAAACCTAAAGTATTAAAGAGCTTTTAAAAAATGCAGTGTAATCAAGTATTTAATGTATATTGATGTCACCAAATGTAAAAAACAACAACAACAAATAAAATGTAAAGTAGATGCACAAAAAAAATAAATACTTAGATTTTCATCCTATTTCAAACTTTACATTCACATTAAATTGCATTAAACTGGTTGATTTGTCAATGCTATATAAATCCTACAAGTATGGTATTTGTATTTAGTCAAGAAAAGCTTACATTCCTTGGTCCATATGACCATTTCTGCTCCGGTATTGGCTTGTCAAAATGACAAATCAAAATAGGTTGTATTGTAATATGAACTTTTATTCGTTGTTTCCACATCTCTCACTCTCCTGTTTGCTCTTCTCCGGCTGTTCTCTGCTCAAGACTGGCTTGAACTCCAGAGCACCTCCTGCCCGCAGCACCATGTGCCACTGCTGTAGGAGTGAAGGACACATGAGTGACAGATACACCTGCCACTCATTCTGCCCCGCCTCCCCGTCACGCCTCACTTCCTCTAGAGTGCACCTCACCTGCAGGTAACGGTCCAGCACAGAGAGGAGAAGCTCAGACGCCGACGCTTCCCGACCGCCTTCACATTCAGACTGACAGGAGAGCAGGACTCTGCACAGGCCCTGGCCGTCTGCTCTGTTCTGCAGGATCTGGGAGAGGAAAGCGGCGGTGTCGTGCAGGAGCGCTGCTACATGGGCCACGGGGCTCAGCTCGTCCTGTAGCGGTCCAACTCGAGAGCCGTCCAAATACTGATCCAGACCGTCCACGATAATCAGAGCGGGAGGAGATGCCAGCTCATGAAGAGACGCTATATCTTCAACAAGCTCCTCCAAAGTCTTCACATACACAAACTTGACATTCTGGAAATTAATAATTAATAAAAAAATGATTTGACTTTTATTCATAAAATGTTATATTTGGCATTTTACAATGATTTTAAAGTCATCATTAACCCTGCATCAGATGTCAAAAGATTAATCCTGATTAATTACATCCAAAATAAATGTTATCATTTACATAATGGGTGTACTGTGTATGTTTTATATATATATATATATATATATATATATATAGTTTTCCTTCAATATTTTGCTAATACCATAACTATTTATCAGAAGGCATGTAGCTGATAATGTACAGCTGTTTTCATTATACTAATAATTTTGAGGCATGATAATAACAATATGCATCAAATATTATTTAATAGGTTTTACAGGGTTTATGGCATATCTGACTGAATTACCTTGTATTGCATGTATTATTCATTTGTTATTTTGACGCACAGTGAACCAACCATTACCTTCAAACTCTCTAGTTTTAATCCAGGTATTGAAGCTCTCAAAGACACAGGCAGAGACTGAAAAGGGGTCTGTGTGAAAAACAGCACTTTGAGCCCCAGGTCTGTGGCAGCGGTTACAGCTGCTATAAACAACACAGACCTACTGATATTTACATCCCCGAGAACCAGTGTGTTTCCTTCTGCGTGAGGGGGGAATATTACATCACTCGTTACAGTTCCCGATGCAAACCGTCTGAAAACGAGTCCTAAAATATCAGCCATAACAATTCGCCTTCTAATTACAGCAATTTTAACGCAAGTACGACTTATCTGGAGCTACTGTAAAACGTGAAGTCAACATGCTTCTTCTCCCGCGAACTTATCGTCGCACCGCCTACTGTTAGAACGACGCATCCGATTGGCTGTCGTGAAAGCGTGCTCACTGATGATTGGACAAAACAAAGTGTCGGTTCAAATAAATATTAAATTATCCCCGTTTTAAATAGCTGTAAAAAATATTTTATCGTAAATGTTACGTATTAATAAACTAAAGAATGTTGAAATGAAACATAAATAGATAAAATAAAACACGGGGAAAAAAAATATCCACTTCCTTTAAGGCTACACGCGGCACTTCCCTTTAAGACAAAACATAACAACCCAACAGCTGATGCGAAACATGGCGGCGGTAAACACAGAGCCCAAAGCCACCGGAGAGCAAATCAAAGCCATGTTACGCCGCTGCAGGGGTCGCCCGAGGCTGACAGACGCGGACAGGGCTCAGCGGCGGCTCGAGTCGCGGAAGAAGTACGATGTGCGGCGCGTTTATCTGGGAGAAGCGCACCAGGTCTGGAGCGAGCTGCGCCGGCGCACGAGCCTGAGCGACGCGGGGCTTGCCGAGTACCTGATCCTGCTCAATTCTGCATATGGAGAAAAATACCAGCAGAAATACGGCAAGTACGTATGCATCTTCCATAAGCGTCATATTTGGCCATGCATACACGCGCAGTAAGTGTGGCATCATTGCAATAGGTGGATTGTTGTGTGCACAAATATTTCTGTCTGATACAACCAAATTCGTTTTCGTTTTGGACCTTTCGAGTGTTAAGCTGATACTGCTAATTATTAGGCTCTGCTTTATTGCTTAATTTATGTTTGTTTACGTGTATGAAGCGCCACAGCAATAGTGTACATGCTATCTGTGCTATAATCTGACCTCTTCTGTAGAACACAAGCTATTCTCAATAGAATGAAAGTGGGAAGCAGAGCTAGCTGTGGTCACTATTCAGCTTCATGTAGCTGTTCTTTTTTCAACATGAATGGTGTGTCTTGTGTTGGGTTGGACAGGAGGAAACCCCTTCCTGAACAAAGCAGCAGTCACAGGAAAGGTGAGTCATATTTATATTTGCTAAATGCAACAACTCATTTTCAAAATCAGTGTTTCCTGAGCCTCTCTCTATACTACCGTTAAAAGATAGAGGTTGATAAGGCGTTTTTTAATGAAAAAGTATTTTATGCTCAATAAGACTGCATTAGTTAGATCTAAAATGTAGTAGAACTAGTGCAAACGATTAATCACATCCAAAATAAATGTATTTTTGGATAATAATATATGTATGTGTGCTGTGTATATTCATCATGTTTGTGTATAAGTGAACACACATGTTTTTCAAATATTTACCTGTAATCAGGGCTTGACATTAACACCAAATGCGGGTGTATTTCAGCTGTGGTGGGTAACAGTCACTCCCACTAGCCACACTACTGGGTTGAATTATATATACAGTAATAGAACTCGACGCTAATGCTTGTCTGAGACAAGTAGATTTTTTGAAGGGGCAAGTGAAAGAAGAGAATTGTACTTGCCTGACCAGACAACTGATCTGATTAAAACATCTAACTGCACAAAAATTTAGATGAGAATGGTTCTGATTTTCTTACCTTCAGTGCATGTAAACAGCGATTTAATAGGATAATGAGTAACAACAAGGGCCAATGAAGCTCATGCAGTCTATGTGAGAGAATCTAGAGGAGAAATCAAAACAAATGAACTCAACTGCACACAGAAGAGAAACTAAAATGTAAGTTTGTTTTTATATTTATAACAAGCAACATGACCAGGATGTTCCATGATTGCAAATCTGCCATTATATACAAGAGTAAAAATGAGTAATTAATATACATTTTAGTTCAGTATTTGAATTCACTATATTATCCCTATATTATCTTATTATATTAAATGAAATTAATATTAAAATGTAAGAATTTATTATAAAAGATTATGCATGCATTTATTACGGTATGAGAAAAATCCTCTTTAACATATATTTGTGTGCAGTATTAAGTCATATAAAATGTCATTTCCCAACAAAGAAAATTTTGGTCAGTGAGTGGCTAGTAAATTTGGAAAACCACTAGCCGCAGTGGCTGGTGAGCAAAAAGTTAATACCAAGCCCTGCATGTATTTAGATGTGTAGCCTATATATTTATATTCTATCTAAATATAAATAATATCTAAACATTTTTTCCATATATTATATGCAGTACATGCGTGTGTGTGTGTTTATACTAGGGCTGTCAAATAATGGTGGCTTAAATCAAGCTGAAACATACCATAATATTTGTCTTTGCAATGAGAACAATCTTTTACCTTTA
>JAUCMU010000063.1:2565104-2578324 GCA_032275025.1 Enteromius treurensis | reverse complement strand
CTAAGCTACATACCTTCTATGTACATATCAGAGACAATTTAAAATATTCTCTCAATGCATTCTATGGCACCTTTAAGTTAGCCAAGTTTAAAGAATCGAACAGCCTAATAACTCAACTGCAGAGCAATATCAACAAGTGACATCTCTCTCCGTGATGGTATGAACCAAACCCGCCCAAACTAAATTGAACATAAACACTTATAACATAACTAAAACAAAACCTCAACTGTCTTGCTTAAATTACACAAAAATAAGTAAACTCTAAAGATATACCCATGATGCAACGGGTGCACAAGTCCGTACCGGCTTATAACGAGTGCGCTCTGCCCTCAAGCAAGCATTGGTTAATGGAAGTCATGTGACGGATGCGAGCCAGATCCTTTTATTTAGCAATATTGAGATTAATAGTTATATTTAATTGTTGTGGGGCAAAGAAAGGTATCCATACACACATACACTTAAAAAAAAAAAAAAGAAAGAAACCCCAAGAAAAGGGCTTTTGAGGCACCTAGGAGGAAAGGAGCGGGTGCTCAAATACTCTCCACCCCCTCCTCTGCAAGTGCCTGCTCAGAGTCATTCACACAAGCACTAAACACCATCATGGTACCAATTATTAAACTAAAATGGGCAATAATGTACATGTACAAATTACATGTAACATACAACCCTAATAAACATAACTGATACAAAAAACTATGAAGAACATAGTTATTTTAAAGAAAAAAAAAACATCAAATTCAAACAAAATTTAAAATGCAATGCAGGGAATTCTGGGTTTACGGTGTTTCCCTGTAAATTTAACGGGAATTGACCATTTTACAGGTTTTTACTGTAGCATTTTCACTGTTTTCTTACAGTTAAATTCACAGCCATTTTTCTAAAGTGCATCTCCATCTCTTCCGGAAATCAGCAGTGCCCAGAAATTGCCTCTAATTTATATTAAAAGAATAACAAAATGAGGAAACCCAAAAGACTAGCTGAGCGTCACGGCTCAGGGGTCCCAACACCAGATTAATGATGCAGAACACAGAGAGTAAACATTAACACTCCACTATAAATGATTTTCATGCAGGAAAAACAAACTGAAGGCTACACGTCTGTAGAAAGCATTATAATTGACTCACGCTTACAAAAGACTAACACGCTGGTTTTGTTTACTTCTAATTTCTCCATGGACTGTTAAATATTCACGGGTGGCCTGGTTAATATTAGTTTACCGACTGAAATCACAGTAATAAGAAAGCAAACAGCTGATTTTGGTAATATCACAACCTGTCATCAAATCTGAAGTCTGTGCTATTGGCACGTAATTGTGAAACCTGTCGAATCAATAGTACTTCATTGATGGATTTTAAGAGTTTATCTCCTCTGTCTTTGGACAATGACCCGACCAGAACCTTCTGTACATCTAAAGCCTAAACAAACTCTGAGACGCGAGAGGTGCATGTGACACACACGTGGCGGTTCTTATAGAGGGGTGCGAAACCCTTACACAGTACAAGAGGCCTTAAAGGTTTATTGACGGTGCGATCAAACCTATTTAAAGTCCTATAAAGGCACAATAAGTGACCTGTGCTCATAGCAGGAAGTGATGAGTCACCTGACAGCACCTTAGATTGTCATGTTGGTGGACAATAAGCAGAAGTATAGCGCATTACATGACGTTATGTGTGTTCAGAGGTGCTCAGGTTACAGTAATGCCTCTCTGAACGGTGCAGTGTGTTCTATTCTCTCAGACTTTATATCGTGTTTTAAAGGAAATGCTCTTGTTAAATCACCTCCCCTTGTTTCCAAAGAGTCACAGGCAGTTACTGTTTTCCCAGCATCATCAAGTGCTGATTATCAAAGTTTTGAACACAAATAAAGACGGCATTTTAAATATGAGTTTAAAATGTTTGTGTCTATATATATATATATATATATACAATGATTAGATATCAAATATTTTTCATAACAAAAAATTATAGTTATAAATGTATTAATTTATTTAAATATATAAAACGTGCCCAAATAAAAATGCAAGTTGTAGTTATGGGTTTTTATTTTGATCTTTCTTATTTTTTTTTGAATATGTTGTGATCAAATTCTGACCTTCTGCTGTGAGGAGTCACAAGCTCAATGTCACCAATTTACTTGCATTTGAATGGTGACCTAGAATAGTGCACGATCTCGTAGTTTCTTATCTTAGACTTTTGGACATGACTGCATGTGTGGAAAAGTGAAGAACGCTTTTTGTCTCTCTCCCATTGTGTTCCCTACAAAAAGCAGTTTCAAAAACTCTTTAAACAATACCTCAGGTCCTTTGGTCTATTTACAACACTATTAAAACACGGATCTGACCTTAAAGGGTATGTTTGCACAGGATTGTATTGCATTTGTTGGCATTACACACCTTATTCTGGTTATACGTGCATAGTACGCACTATGTTATATGCACTACTTAATTTCATAAATTCTCACATTTATTGACATTCGTGTCGAGCAAAGAGCAAGTTTGTGGTTCTTAAAGTGACGCATGGCCTATTTTTAGAGTGTGACCATATTTTAAGTTTGCTTTTACAGAGTAGCTCATTAAAGAGTTTGTATGGTTCACATGAACATTTGACCCGTGAGTTCTGAGGTTAACAAGAGTAGTTAAATTATTTACTACAGCAAAACCCCCCTCTCATCCTCACAGCATTTCCTGGATTTAAGATTTACTTTGATTCACAAAATCATCTAAGCGTTGGTAATTATTCATTCATTAAAAAAAAAAAATGTTTATATATTGTTTTATAAATATTAAGAATAATTTTGTAATAAAAACACAAAATGAGAGTTTGGGCAAAATAAAAGCCCCATGATAAAAAATAATAGGCTAATAATAATTATGGCTACACTTTAATTTGAAAGTCTACTTTAGAGATTCTACTAACGATAAGTAACTTTGTAACTACATATAAACTAATCATCATTAATTTGCGTCTACATATCTACTAATTATCAGAGTAGACTGTTTTAGGCCGCGTATAAACGCAGCGAGCGGTTTTTTTTTTTAGTAGTTTTTTCCGCGCTGAACGCTGAGGGGTGGGACTACAGACTGTACTACGGCTAACACGATGAAGAAGTGCATATCGTTTGTCTCCGAGTATTAATTTCTAAACTAGTTTGCATTTAATTCGCGATGCGTCCGCCATTACTTCAGCGGATATTCCGTATCATAGCAACCACAGCGTCTCAACGGAAAACACGCGCACGGTTGAGCGGTTTCAGTCTCCTTGGTGGACACACGGCTTTAGGGTTAGTAGAAGAAGTTGACATATACTTGCAAAGTTTTCTGGTAGTATGTAACATGTTGTGGAGCCATCAAAATAAAGTGTTAGAAGATAAGCAGACACCCCGGCAAGCAATTTTACGTTGTTAAAACACAGCCCAGACGTCTGTTAGGCTAAAACAAGGCAAGATTTGGGCTGTCAGTGAAAATTGACGTCCAACCATAGCCCAAGATTAAACTAGACATCAGTTAGACCACTATTGAATGACTACATGTATATGTCTAATAGACGGTGAATATGGGTCTAGGCTAAAACAAGACTGAATTTGGGCTCTCAGTGAAAATCTAATAGACGTCTAACCATAGCCCCAGAATAGACTAGACATCAAATAGACAGCTAATGAACGCCTACATATATACATTAAATAGACAACAAAACAACAATCCATCCAAACTAATCAAATATACAGCTTTTATTAAGAAAATAACATTTTTAACAGCAATACAAAATTATAAAAATCCTTAAGAACTAATGAAAAAATAAATATTCAAAATAAAATGTACCTAAATATAAATATTACTACAAAATAATAATATAGATATAAATATTATTTTAAGATATTTAAAAGAAAAAAATAGTCTGTTATCAAACTTAACATTAAAACATTATGGATGAATGACAACATAAAAAAAGATTTGAACAAATAAAAGCAACCAACTGTGAACTTAAAGGAAATGATCCAACTCTACTGTAGTCAGGAAGATGATCATCACAGCATCTGCCAAATAAGAGGGGGGAAAAAAATAAGAAAAGCTTTTTTGACATAATTCTTTCTTGAATTACACTAATTGTGACATATATAGTATATAATTAAAAAAGAAGCTCTTTGATAAATGTGTGTTTTTTATAAAAAACACTGCAGCTTTTTCAGACGCCTCTTTCTGCAGCAGACCACCCCTTCATCTTGAATTAGAATTTTTAAAATCCTAAACTATAAAACAGATTGAGGTGGTTAACAAAGTTTGACATTTCAAACCAGTAAAGGATTCTTATTTTACATTTCAGATTGGCATTGTAACTTACTGAGTAGTGACAGCATAATGTTTGATAGATACATTCACCTGAATAAAATAAAAAATAAAATAATAATAAAAATAGCCCAATACACACATTAACATCAAATGTTCGTGGAATAATAAATTCAGCCCTACCATTCTTATTACAATATGTTTTCTGTTTGTGCCGTTTAAGGTTTAATGCTGCATTGCACATCTGATCGGATCACTACCAACTAAAATATAACAGTTCCTAACAAATAAATAATGATCGCATCAAAACGAAAACACAGATACTTACAAGAACAAGTAGAAATGTCCTTCATCGTGTTTGTCCTGCTGATAAACATCTGTCTCTTGTTCTCTCGTCTCCTCTAATAAAGTTCAAAAAGCTACAGTGATCTCTACGGTGCCTCGCGTCTCAGCAGCGGTTAGGAATAGTAATTTCATTTTTATTTATAAAATCAAAAACACTATAATGTGCATGAATGTTACATTTAACAGCTTGTGGATCGTATTATCAATTGCAAATAATACATTTTTGAAACATTGAAATTATTTTTGGCATAATAAATAATGCTATATTTAATAATGCTATAGAAAATATAGAAGACTGGAGTATATCGGGTCTTTAGCTGAAATGATGACTAATATAACTACTCTAATCATTGCTAGATGAAGCGTAGTAGAATATACCCTGTTAACATAATTATAAAAGACATAAAACAAAAAACGTTCTTTGTTGTTAATTATTTGTTGTTGTCGTTGTTGTTTTTCAGGTGTCATATCCAGCCAATAAAAATGGGTTGCTTTGGATTTTTGAAAACGATGATGTTTCTCTTCAATGGTATCATCTTTGTAAGTAAAGCTCATGCTTGTTTGATTATGTTAAATATATATATGAATTGCACACAGTACCCAGCGTTGAAATAACAAGCCAGTTTTTTCAGCTGACTGTTTAAAATAATTATAGGTCAAGTTTACCTGCTTAACGTCCCGTGACTGTGGCCATGTTTTGCATAAACACAACGATGCATCCTGTTTATTTCACTCCAAAACATCTACATACCCAGCTGCTAGTTTCTCAGTGAAGTGACTATTGTATGGTTCAAATTCCGCAAAGGGGTAATTAAATGCAACAAATCGTATAAAAAATGACCAGTTGTTTTATGTATCAATTTAACTTTGATAATTGCCTTAATCTTATAAGCAAGAAGATAAGAAAAGTAAAACTTTCTGCCAGTACTCGTATGCGTTATGTATGAAGTATGTTACAGTTTCTGGCAGAAAGCATGTTGAACCCATTCAGACTTTCATTTTCGTCCTTCTCCTTACGAAGTGATGTGTGGGTTTTCCAGGAAATGCATGTGCTCCCTGCACAAAATACTCTAGTCTATTTTGCATGTTACTTTTTGTCAGACATCCGTGTTGAGATATTCAAAAGATGTGGATTTGTAAACCAGATAAATCATTATTAGAAATAATTATTTATTTCTCAGCTGACAAGTGATTGATGCCCATAAGAGTGTAAAGTATGTTTTTTGTTCTAATATTTCAACTGCCAACCACTTTTTGATGGATGCGACAACAGGCATGAGGAGATATTGAGAGAATGATATTGACCTTTTCTTTAGATCTAAATAAGATATAAAAACAAACAAGCAAATCATCTCATTTCCATGTGGTTTAGTTGAGTCGAATGCAAATATATAAAACACCTTCTGCTGCAGAGACAAGAAATATCTGGTCTGCTTTGTTAGTGGTCCAAATAGATTTAGGCTGTTGATATGAGGAGCAGTGCACATGCTTAAATCAAATCTGTTTGTGTTTTTGTTGTGCAGCTGGCGGGAGCCGCTATTCTGGGGGTGGGGATCTGGGTGAAGGTGGACAACGGGTCCATCTTGGGTTTCCTGCAGAATATACAAGGAGCTCCAAGTGAGCTGGGGCAGGTGTTGAACGTGGGATACCTCCTCATCGCAGTGGGCGCTGTGCTGGTCATCCTGGGCTTCTTGGGCTGCTGTGGAGCGGTCAAAGAGAGCAGGTGTATGCTGCTGCTGGTACGTCAAAGAAACAACACATAATGAGTTTGCCACAATGTGTACACCCTTATTATTGGGCCACTTCAACATCCAAGGAACCTGCACTTTTTTTTACTGAAAAGTAACCATGGTTAAATCTAAACTTCATGTACAAATGTATTTTGTATATATCCTTATATATATATATATATATTTATTTTTTTTTATTTTTTTTATATATATATATATATATATATTTTTTTTTTTTTTTTTTTTTTTTTTTTTTTTATTTATTTATAAATAATAAATAAACACAGTACACATATTATGTTAAGAAAACAATGTATATTAATCTGATTATATACTGGCCATATATTGTGGTGGACGGCTGTTTTTTCATTGTTTCATTTATTGAATCTGTCTGTCCATGTCTCTCGGCAGTTCTTCATCATTATTCTGGTTGTGTTCATTGCTGAAGTCGCTGGAGCGATTGTGCTGCTGGTCTTTAAGCCTCTGGTAAGTCTCTAAGGCCTACGTACCACTCCATTGTGTGTGAAGAACTCAAGGAAATACTCAAACCTCCTCATTGGTACATTTCAGGCTGAAAAGGTGATAAACCAGTTGGGAAATGAAGTTGTGAAAAGCATGAAGAATGATTATGGGAAAAATAAGGACATCACTGGACTTTGGAACACGACCATGGACACGGTTTGTGACACTTTAGTTGACAAAGTTATTATTATTAGGCTATCATTATTATTGGAAGTAGTTATTAGTTGTTTCATTATTAGGGCTGTGAAATGATTAATCGTGATTAGTCGCATCCAAAATAAATGTTTTTGAATGCACAATTGTATGTATAAATACACACACATACAGTATATAATATAATATCAATATGCATTTACATGTCTATATTTATATTCGTATAATTTATATTATGTATAGTAAGTAAACAACATATATTTCTAAAACATATATTGATGCATGTGTGTCTATTTTATATTTACATCATAAATATAACACAGTACACAAACGAACATTATGTAAACGAAAACTTTTATTTTGGATGCGATTAATTGCCATTATATCAAATGAAATGATATACAATCGTTTTCCCGTTTAATATTGTGCATTTGATATTTTGAGAACTGTGCCTCATATAAAAATGGTATTGCATATACTGTATGTCAACATTCATTGCCAGAAATATCTGTTCAAGCGTATTTGGCTGAATTTAGCTAATGTCAATGCTTTATTTCTCCCGTCTCCGCTTTAGTTCAAGTGCTGCGGATTCTACAACTATACAGACTTCACAAACTCTTACTTTGTGAACACCACCGGGAATTACCCAGCGCAATGCTGTAATAAAAATCCATGCACTGATCCTGCTGTCAATTCGGTGGGTTAACCTTTTAGCGTGTTTATTCCTCGAATCAAGTCTAGTTTGCATGCGTTTTTGATTTTTCTATCATGTAGGCTAGTATGTAAATATCATTAACTTTTATCTATTTTCTTGGTTTCCTCAGACTATAGCTGGTTGTTTGCCGGCAATGAGGAAGCTGGTAGATGATAATGCAGTAATCATCATAGCTGTAGCGCTGGGAATTGCTGTTCTTGAGGTAACAGTCTTTCTCTCACTCATTGTGTTCCCATTATAAAAGTGAGTTGTGCACACTTTACAGTACGTTTGATGAGATACTGAAAATGTTCTAAAAGGTGTGCTACATTTTCGCCATTTTCAGTTATTACAATGAATATAGAAATGGGCCTTTTGCATTGGAATCCGGTTTTGTGTAAAAATAAGTAAATTAGCTCTCGTGAGTCCAATTCATTTCAGAGGTGGAGAAATAATATTTCTTTATAATGATGATAGGACCAGAGACATTTGTTAAGAATTTCTTTGAGCTCACTTGCTTAAAATGTACTCAAACTCAGCTCATAAAAGATAAGTTTGTTCTTTATCAGAACAGATTTGGAGAAATTTAGCATAATGCTACAGTCCTCCAAATTTGTTCTGATGAATAAACAAATGCTTCTACATCTTGGATGGAGCTAAATGGCCAACAAAATAAATAGCCTAGAGTAAATGTTGATGGCCTGTAGTAGGCATTTATAGAGAATAATTACAACCGAAATCTATGTATATATAAAAATAAAAATGGTATGCTTTTTATTTAAATTCTAAATTGTTTGTCTCTCTGTTCTCATTCTCAGCTCGCAGCGATGATCGTCTCCATGATCCTGTACTGTAGAATCGGATCAAGAAACAATTGATGCCTCACCTTCAGCTTTAATATCTCTCTTATGACTCCTCTGGGTTACTGAGGACGAGGTGGATCCTCTGTGATAATATCACTGTGACTTTTTCAGCCATTTCAAATTGTATAAAACAATATGACATCATAAATCCCTCTGTGCGTCCACAAAAAAAGTGAACTCATACAGTTAAGCCTTAACTTTGATTGCAAACATGAGTTATGAGATGCTTAATGTATCTGATTGTTGTTTTTTTTTGGTTTACTTTTTTTACTTTGCCTATGCAAGATGTTTTCTTATTTAAAAGCGAAATGCTTTGTTTAATTGCATAACACCGAAGGCATTATGTCATGATTCTGAACACAGTACGGGGTTTTCCTATTGACATTATATGTGAAATGACGTAAAATAGACCAAATGTTTTCTAACAAATGTTGCTGATAATAATTTATTGTAAACTTTTTACAAGCCAAAAGCCATTTTACTGAACGTGTGATAAAGCAAAATGTTTTATTTTAAAATCTTTTATGTATATAGTATTTTACCAAAAATAAAAATAAATAAAAAATTGATTATATGATGTTGCTAAAATGCTTTTGCTAGATCTTTATTTTGACAATAACTATAAAGGCAATATTTCAACATGTTTGTGGTGGTCATTCCTTTCAGTTTATTAATGGCCTGACAGGATATTCTGTATCATCGTATTTTATGTCTTGAAAAGACATTTCACTGCATTCTATAACTTTTAGAAGAATTTGATCCCTACACAAAGTAATATGGAAAATATCCTAATTAAATGTTGCTAGTAGTAACGTTACTCACCTTTGTGCTGGTTTCTGGACAGGCCACATGTCTCATAGAAAATAGTTCTTTACTCTATTGCCCTCTAGTGGTAGAAAGTTATTATCCTGCAAAATGACTGACAGCTCGATACATCACGTGACGTCCGACGATGCGCGAACTACTAGGATAAATTGTGATTTAATCTTTTTTGAATTATATATTTACGTTTCTGGCATTCACCGTGCAATTGATCCTGCTAATTTCATTGCATTACATTTTAGTCACAAAAACTGTGTTTAGATGCCTAGATTTGATCTCTTTCACTCACATTTTATGTTTTTAATCTCCCTTGCAGAAGCTCATAACGATAAGAATAGCAAGTTGAATTATGATATATTTTTCTTATTATTTGTTAGGTTTGTGTGTGTGTTAATATTTTTACTTTGCAAGTTTGAAAAGCTATAAATAGAATAATCATGCGCGTGTTAACTCAAGCAACTTAAGATTTCTTTGCTTTTTCTGTGTTCTTTAAACGTAAAACACACACACACGGGCGGATACAAAATTACACATTATGTATCTTTTATATATGAAATAATAACATTAAATTATTATTTTTGTTATTTTATTTAATTATTATTACTATTGAGATACATAAAGATAAATAAATTAATCAACAATTCAGTTAAACTTATGCATTTAAAATCTTAAGAAATGCTAAACCTTTGGAGGAACAATTTACCAATTAAACAAAGATTTAAAGTGAACATTCCCATAAAAGGAAGTAAATGATTTATCCTACGTACAACCACAGCTCGTTCGTCATATGAGTCGCGTCTTCACCCCAGCGCTAGATGGCGCAACTAACTCCTGTCCCTTCGCTCTGGTGTCCTGCCACAAACCTGCTGTGAGCTCGAGGAGGAGTCAAGAAGTCCGTGTTCTCACATCACACACCCACTCGTGCCAGTCGAGCCGAGCTCTGATCCATATTCCCCGCCAGCTCGAGCTCTCCAGCAGTCCTCATCCATGCGGCATCATCATCTTCACGCGCAGTGAGAGTGACTTTCCACAGGAGCCCTGAGAGAAAGCTCTTCACAGGGAGAGCAGGTGTGTGTGTGTGTGTGTGGCCACAAGGCCCAGAAGAGGACAACAAACAACAGAATACACCATGTCCACTGGGAAAAATGCACCTGCTACAGAAAAGTGAGTCGTTGATGGCTTGTTTGATGATAATTTTTAAAGCAACGCATCAGTGCTGTGCATTTTCAAGTTCCTGCTGCTCAGCATAACTGAGAACTTTCATGCCTTGTGGTTCTGTGCGTCTCTAAAGGGCTGATTCAGTGTCTGAGTCTGTGTTTAGTTTTGGCAGTTTTTTTTTTGTTCTCCTTGTGTCAAATTTTCACATCTCTTCCTTCCTTCCTTGTTTTGCAATACAGTCTGGTTTCAGCTCATGTTCTCGTTGAGAGAATGAAACACCATCCCTGAATCTAATGCTTTGGAAAGCTTCACTGCTGGCTTACTTGTTAAAGTGAAATCATTCACAGAGCATTGTGACATATTCATATTCTTATCCAAAGGCGCTGGCTGTCCATGCCCAGTCTGTGTACTCTGAGCAAACACCAAACACCTTGACTGAGCGACACAGTGTGTGAGCCATATTCTGCATTGCGTTTGTGTTTGTACATGAGTCATTGCGGCTTGAGAAAGTTAAAGGTTTGAGATGCCTTTAAATGATTGGTGAAGTCTTGCAATTGCTTTAAACTGTATTGTTTTTGCATCTCTAACAAGATGCGTGTGTGTTTAAGCAAACGCAGGTTGGTAATTTGAGAGCCGTATGTCTCACTTCGAAGGCCCTTGAATGTATATCTGCTCTTTAATCTAAAAGCAGGATCAACCAGTTGGAATTAATTAGTCCTGCTTAATATATCTTCAGTGGTCATGTGCAGAAAAACTCTGCATCAGGTAGCATTCATAATTTATAAAGGGCGCTGCTGACAGGTCTGAATGGTGTCTTGGTATTTAGTAGTAAATGTCATTCATTTCAGATTTAACTTCGCTTCAGGAGTTTAGGAGCAAAGCTGTCCTCAGAAGACCAATTAATATGACAATTAATCATAATTATAAGTAAATAATTTACATTTTATTTTTGCTACTTTAATTGATGAAAACATTTGTAAAAATACACACGTTATACATATATACGTATATGTATGTGTTTGTGTTTGTTTGTTTAAAATGTAATAAATTTAGATGAATTTAACTTTTATTAAAAAAATAATTTAATCTTGTTTTTTTATTTATTTAAAAGCTTTAATAAGTGACACAGTTACTCAAATGCCCAGTTAAAAAGAATATATAGAATTATAATTTGTTTTACAATTAAACAAAGTAATTAATTTTATATTATATAAAATTATAAAAATAATTTTCTCTGAATAATTTGTATTTGGGATGAACTTATTATTTTGGTTTATGCAAGTGCATGTATTTTAAAGCTTTGACAGTTGTTGCTTCTCTAAGTTATTATGTTGTGGGATATTGATTGTATATCTATTGGCTGCTTCCCTCGACTGTATTACATCATAAATTAATGTATTTATCTGCCCTGCTGTATAATTGTCATGGGACAAATCTCTCTAGATACTGGACTGGAAAAAAATCATTAAAGACCGCTAATATTAGTCTGATGTAGTCATTAGAAGTAGCTTTATATACAGTAAATGAAGTGTATGACTTCTGTGTGTGTGAGCAGCTCCAGACAGATGTCCCTACAGGCCTGTCTTGATGAATGCATGGAGGCCTTGGATCTGTTTCTCAACAACCACTTCAGTGAGAGTTTGGACAAACTCCGGCCACGGTGAGAGAAGCTCTATTATATTCACCAGTTTCTGTCTGTCTGTCTTTCGTCCAGTTTCTCCTCCCCTCCAATGTCTGCGTGAGTGATCTTAAGAGCAGGCGAGCTGTTTAGTTAAGGTGTGGTACCTACTGTACCAACCCCATAATGCCCCGTTTTCAGTCAGATACTCTCCACACCACCAAAATGTAGTTTTTTTTTGCTGCTGTAAAGGTGCTGGCCTCTGAAGCACTTGTAAGTAGCCTAATTGTAGATGTCATCCTGTGATAAAGCATGCTTTATTTCCCATTATGATAGAGAATTGCATCAGGTGTGCACTCTTCTCCAGGATGTGAGGTGTTTACCTAGAGATCACACCCTGGTGTCTCGCAATAGTGCTGCGCACAGAGCCGCTTCATTAATGTATAGCCAGGAGAGCGAGGAACTTTACTCTGAGAAGGAAACCACACACATGTATCTTTATAAACAGGCCCATCTGGAAGTACGTAATTCTAGAATATTTTTGGGCTGGTGTGTGTTTTATAAAGGTGCAGGGGGAATTCCATTTGAATAAATAGAGACAACAAGTAGGCCTTGCAACTTGTAGGTTAATTTCCCTGAAGAACACTCAAAACTTTGCTCTATTTGGAAATCCTCTCATGGCAATGATTCAGCCTATGGCGTGCACTGGGGGGCGGGACTGTCTGCCAGCTTGACCAATGACAGACTGGGGAAGTCACTGAGGAACTTTTAAAGAAAAATCTTTTGTTATGTTTATGAATTTAAAATGCGTTTAGCACAATTTATGAAAGTGGCTTATGAAAACCTAATTTTGCTACTATTTAATAAAGTGGAGGTGTCAGGAAATTACAAAAGACAGATTTAAGGGTCTTTAAAATAATTCTATGTCAAAAAAATCTAATACTTTTCTGTATAATATGAATATATATATATATATATATATATATATATATATATAGAATAATATAATATATATTCTATATAATTCAAATTT
>JAUCMU010000063.1:2542212-2553063 GCA_032275025.1 Enteromius treurensis | reverse complement strand
TATATATAGATATATATATATATATATATATAGTTGATGACGCTGTGGACTTCACCTCTCCATCCGCCTCTGCTCCCGCTCTCTCTCTCTGGCCGCGATGTTCTCCAGCATCACCTGCATCGGAGGATGCCACTCTGTCTCCTCGGCCATCAGCTCCTCCAGCTGGGCGTGAGAGGGCCAGAGTTTGGCCGGGTCCACTCCAGACAAACTCCCATAGCGGCCGAACAGGCTGCGGTCATACTTGTCGGTCTTCTGCCACTCGGGGGTCTTTTCGCTCTCTTTACTAGGTATGTACGGGTTCTTTATATTCAGCCAGAGCGGTCTGGGGTTATAGTGCGCGATCTGCTGGACTGCAGCCGGTAGCAAGCAGTTTAATTTACTAACGCCGAAGAACAAGGCTGTCCTCCTGTTTAGCAAGGAGGCCGCCATGTTTGATGACAACCCACTGACCTCTAACGTCACGTTTTTGCACGTGGTGCTGACGTCACGACGCCCTCTGCTGGTGAATTTGAAAATGCTTGAATTTATTGTTTAAAGATATCTTATTTGGAAATCATAATTTTCCAAAAGAAGAAAAGGACAAATATTTTTGGGTGAATTTATTTATTTTACACGGAAATTCTTTTTGCACAGATGTAAGTTTCAAGGTGCTTTGCCTTACTTTTCTATTTTCTGTAAGGATCTTAAACTTTATTTGGACACTCTTCTTTTATCCGACAACCCCAACGCCCTTAAAACCGCTTCATTGTGTCTCTTCTATAATATCTTTGTACTTTTATAAGCAATAATATTATTTACCCATGGCATTTTTTTGTATGTTCCTTCTGGCATTAATAAAAAAAGAGAAAATGCTGGAATTATTAAATTTTTCAATTATTATTATTTGAGGATATCCAGTATTACAATAGTTATTAGTATTTTATTTATACCAGTATTATTTATATTATGCTTAATTAGTTTCATTTTACAATACAGTATTATTGCTATATAAATATTTTTATTTATTTATTTTTTATAATTTAGGTGATAATATAATCGAAATAAATAAAATATGATGTAACAACGACAACTACAAATATTTAAATGAAAAATGACCTCATTTGTAAGTCTCTCTATATAAAAAAGTGTCAAGTTACTAAAAATAAATGTAAATGTATTATTATTTGTAGTTATATATTACTGGTCTTTATTATTGGCCTTTAGCTTGATCGCATGCCTTATGTTTCCCTGTTCAATATTGTAAATAATATGTATTGAGAATCACGTACTGTTTAGATGTGTTCATCTTGTGTGTTGTCTGCGTTGGTCTCGCTCCTCCTTGATCATTTTCGTGTGGAGTTTAATCATCACCTCAGGGGGCCTTCAACAATGCTAGAGTTTTTGTCTGTCCTCAAAGCTGGACCCTTGAATCTTTTCCGGTGGTTAAACGGCACAGTGGGATGCTATTGTTGGAAATAAAGGTCTTAAATGGATCTGGTCCTACCGGTATTGTTTATCCCAGAGTCCAGACCATGCTAGAAAAACAAAGATGATCGCTGATATTTAAATCTCTGGCCACATTTTTGGCCCCATTGCTTATTTATGTAATTTAACTACTTTAAAGAAAGAGAAAATTATAATAAAACAAGAATGACTAATTACTGGATAAAATATTCAAAGTGTAAAAGTTATATAAATAAAACAAAACACACCATTAAAAATTCTTTCATATTAATATTAATTAGTTAATTTAGTTAGTTTTTCTATATTGATAAAACAGCAAAATCTGCATGAATTACTATTTTGGCACTGGTTTGTAATTAAACATTATAATTAGCATGAATATGTTAAAATGCAATTAATACAATTAATTATATTTTTTACATGTATTTCTTACAATTTGAAGTAATTAATGAATTGTGTGTTTAGGATTCTGATAGTAAAAACACAAGTTTTATGATTCTAATTGAATTAGATCAACTCTTCAATTGTATTATGTTCATTTTCCTATTTAGTTCTATACATTTTCCGTAAAAAGTAAATAAGCAAAAAAAATCTAGTCAGCTGAATCAAATGATTGCAAATGTTTAGAACGTTACAGATCCAGTTTGTTTTACAGACACTCTCCAAGTTCCTCTCCTCACATAATTTGCCCGATGAATGGGTGAATTATCATGTTTGAAGAGTCTTAAGAGGGCTTAGGCTTTTCCCCGAGCGTTTCTTTCACCCATAGGGCTGCACGCGGTCTACTTCTGTTCTTATTAATGGTCCACGCCAGCTTCAGCCTCAGCGAGCAGATGAGCAGAAACTCCACTTTGTATTTCTGGAACGCAGCATGGGAGGGTTGGATTATTAACCAGCAAACACTCGGAGGAAGAAAAAGGCCTTTGTTTTAAATGCTCCAGCCCTCCCTCTCCATCACAAACCCCTCCCCTCCTTCCGCTACTCTTCTTTTAGTTTTGATTTCTTTTCAAAAATGTAAAGATGGGACAAACAAGCAGCTTTAGAATGCGCCTCTCGGAGAGACAGATGTCAGAGCTTTTGTGTCGCGGCGAGCGCATCATTATAACTGGAAAGTTCCCATGGCGGGGGGTTGAGGGTTTGAGAGGGATCCGTAGCGTGCCATGCGCGACACAGGGCTTAATTTAGACACCGGCGATCGCTGCCAACTGAGAAGCTTTAAAGACACAACCATCTGAGAAAATCAGGTCTGCTGGCGTTAATGCAGCGGTTGCTTCAGTATAGATGTGTTTCATACTGGTCATGGTCAGGGATTCAAAACAACCGAAGGATTAAACTTTATCATGTAGCTCGATGGAAAAGAAGACCGGTGCTATAGATTTAAATTTGAATGTGATTATGTCAATATAACATGTTTAATTAGTAAAACTCAACAGATGTAAGTTAATGGGACTGGGCCGATTTTTATCAGGATTTAAAAGCAGAAATTCCAAGTTTATAGTGATTTTTATGTTGAAACTTGTATATTATTTGAGCTGTAAAGCATGTAACCCAAAACTACCTCCTATAAATATAATAATAATAATAGAAAAAGGTATTTTGTTTTTAAATGTAAAATTGAATAACGGTTAGTTTTTTTTTTGCACTAAAATCATGTTTTTACACATATTGTATCAAATGGTTAGCTATTTCAGTTGAATTTATTACAGAATTCAAATTTCTGTCATATTAGCATTAATTTAGGTTTTTTTTTTAAACAGAAATGTAGCAAAACATTCATAAAAAACTAAAGTGCATAAGAAGTTAATGTAATTTATGATCCTTTATAGTATTACAATATCCTTGCATTTTAACATCTCATTAGTTATGTACAATTAGATTAGTTTTATATCGACTTTTAATACACTTTTAAAAACAAAAGTGCTTCACGATGCCATAGAAAACTCTAAATGGTTCAGGAACCTTTCTGTTTTACAAAGGCTCTTTGTGGTTCTTCAGATCACGATTTGAAAGCGATGGTTCTTTAAAGAACCTTTGACTTTTTGGTACTTTGTGGAACCAAAAATGTTCTTTTTGCATCGCTGTGAAGAACCCTTTATTTTTAACACTCAGATCTAAATTCAGGGTTTAAAAGCAGAAACGTGACGCTTATTATTTTTATAAAATCAATTCAATTCTTCTGTCAAAACGTATTTGAGCTTTGAATTGATTAAGTCATAAATCATAGTGATCAGTTGTTGTAAAGTTTAATATGAATTATTTGATTATAAAACATTGTTTTCATTTTGTTTATATAATTAAAATTGGCTCCATTCACAAGTGCCACACGATTAAAAAGGAGCGATAAATGAAAGCAATGTTTTGTTGCAACTGACAATATGCTGTCAGTTAGGATGAACTTGTACTGAATCTGGAATATTTCCTTCAGGAAAACATTGCTTTTGTCATGTTTAGTTGTTATAACCGTAGTAGATGAAAAAGGTCAGTTATATAGGCGCTATGGATCGGTTATTTTGCTCCTGTGAGTTCATCCAAAGAGACCATCCATATGGCCTTATGATTAAATATTTACAGGCCACCACATTTCCAACCAACTCATGAGAAATTCATGGAGATGTTGCATTATGGGATGGTTCTGTTCCCGCTCGCTGCCGTTTCCCCCACCCAAAATAACCGGAGTACAGCCGAGGGAATGTCCAGATGCCATTTTAGTAAACAAGATGTCTCTCGTGCTTTTATTGTGATTATATGTACATTACAAGTGCATGCATATGTGGTTTTGATGGTAATGATGCTTTGTTCAATGGTTACGTTTAAATGTAGTCATTTAGCAGATGCTTTTTAGTGCGGCATAGAAATGAGGGATTTATCTGCTGAGGTTCAAGAGAAAATGATGCAATTTCTGCTAACTTGGCTGACTGGAAAATATGCACTTTATTTAATTAATGCTCTGTGCCTGTATAAATCCAAGTCTTTCTAGCTCTTTTGTTGCGTTTTATTCTTAACTAGATTGCACGAAAATTTTAAATATATACTTTAAGCAGCCCAAGTCAAGTAGTAGGTGGTTTGGAGTTGGTGGTTCGTTCTTCATCAATCTGGAACTGGATAGTCAAGTTGAGCTCTTTGCATTGTGGGATATGGGTTCATGGTGCAGTTTACTCCATCTTTTAGCATAGAACTGCACTCAGAATATTTAGTACGTGTGTTAATCTGAACATAGCCATGCTGTAGAAATGACTGCTCCATGGGCCAGACAAGACAGAAGCAAGCGATCAGCGCACGTGCAGAGTGCGACATTGCTCATGTTCTCATCCTGCAGGCGGATCTGGAAGTCTCCATGTCATTGTTTAAATGATTCCCCTTCACTAAACTGGGAACGAACCCAAGCGAGAACTACACGTGAAAGCACCTCAGGAGGGGAGCACGTTCAGCGGGGAGCTTTTCAATAATGGATGTACCACATTGAGCTCCCGTTAATAATGTGTTTCTGTCACCGCGGGAGACAGAAAAACGCATTTTAGAGGCGGACAAGAGAATAATGGGATGCGAAGTTAGGAAAACTTAGTCATAACTCAGTCTGGCTCCTTTTCAGACATTTCCAGTGTCTTGTGGCTTTGTTTAACAGGTAAAAAAAATACCAGCGTTGTGACTTTTAAACCTCTGAAGCTCACAGTCGAAGCTGTTATTATCATAAAAGTGTTTTTGATTACAGTGTTTTCATCGAACTAATTATGGATCGAAGCAATGAGACGTAGGCCAGAGTTTATGGAGGTTATAGACAAGATTGAAGCTCTAAATGACAATGATTTGTCCTTTAGTTTGTTAAAACACAGAAATTTTGTTCACAAAAATGAACTTACTTACTGTAGTATATTGGAGAAATATATACAGGATATACAGAAGAAATGGTGTAAAGTTCACAAACATACAAGTATTTCTATTTGAAGTAGAAAAACAAACAATTTCTTGTAAAACATAGTAAAATAACATCTTATTTGCAACTTCAAAAAAGATATATTATTTTACAGTGTAATTTGGGGGTTTAAAAGCAGCTTATATTTCTCTTAAATAACATTTAACCTTTTTTTTTTATTAAAAGAAATGTGTTATTTGATCTGAAGTCAAAATGTTTTTTTGTAATGCTGACCCTGAGAATGCTTTGTAAGACAATTATTTGGTTTATAACTTTACATGAAAAAAATTAATGTACAGACAGTGTAAGTTATGGATTTTATCACCCCAGACGCATATAATGTTGAAATCTTGTGGCTATAACGGTTCAATATTTTTTGGTAACTTAACCAAAATGAACCAAAACTATTTGGTTACCCACATGGAACGACTTGTAATTTTATTTTCATCTAGTTTTTAAAACTCTTCCTCTAAAACATTTCTGTCTGTGTGTGTGTGTGCCACTCTTAAATATGAGAGCAGGTTTTGTTCCCATGGCTGTGTATGTCCACATTAATAAGCGATTTGACATTTGTGTCATGCTCTCGTGTCCGTCTCTTGTGTCTTCGTCCAATCAGAAGCCGAGCCCTTCTACTGATGCTTTGAAAACGAATGCAATGCCAGAGGCGCTAAATACAGTTAATGGTCAATGAATTCAAATGTCATCATTATCTGAGCAGTTCTGAGAATAAATCCATGTCTTCTTAGTGCTTCCCTTTAGCATTTAAGCATTATTTAAATACAGTGTTAACAGAATTGTAAACAGGGAAAAATGTCCAATGTTGCAATGTCAACTTCAAAATAACCTTTACATATTTTTCTACACTATTTTGTTTTGATACCTGATATTGCATCTCAATAGGAACACATTTTTTTTCTGATAATATACTTGTATGTAATATGTAATCTATTCTACAGTGATTATCATCAGTAGCTGTATACTGTGTATCCTGTGTGTGCCCATATTAGATTCAATATTCTAGAGTGTAGATGTAGATTCATAGATCAGATCGTTTTTTTTTTTGGTTTAGAAAAAGATTAATTCTGCACAATGTCAAATCAGATCTATATATATGTGTATAAACAAATAGATAACACTTTACAATAAGGTGTGATTTGTTAATGTATTAAGTAACATGAACAACATGAACAGAATTTATTACAGTATTTATTCATCTTTGTTAACCTATAAAAATTAACCTGTAACATCATTAAAAAGTTAATAAAAATAGTTGTTCATTGTTAGTTCATGGTAGTTAATTAACATTAACTAATAAAGTATTGTTCATGTTAAATAATAAACCTTATTGTAAAGTGTTAAATATTACAGTTTAGTTGTTTGAAAATGTTATTGCAAGACACTGAGTTACACCTTACAATTTAAATATGAATTATATTATTATCTTTCAGAAAATAACTAAAACCTAGACTTCTAATGTTCTAGATGAACTTTAAAAAACAACCCAAAAAAAACAACCTTGGCTTTATTTTCATTGACGCTCTTCTTTTGCAAAGATCATGAAGAGATGTCAAGTACATCTGATGTTCTCACCTTTGTGGGGGTTGATCCGATCTCCCTGAGAGCTGACTCATCACACACACACACACACACACACGCAGCATCCAGCCATTGCTCCGGGTATTGTAGACTGGCAGAGGGGTGCAGGTGGCTCAGGATTGGTGCAGACACCGTCCCGTCGCTCCCGTGTCTGTGCCAGTGCCATCTGTCATCAGCTACAACATCTGCAAATCCAAGGTGCCCTTGATGGCCGGTGCCACTGTGGCCCGCTTCAGATTTCTGCAGGGGGACGAGTGGGTAGAGAAGCTGCTCCCCGAACACTAATCACATCTTCATCACTAATCATCACGGTTTGGGCTTTTTTTTTTTATTACTCTAGCAGCGCCGTTCCAGGATTGTTTGTCTGCTTATTTATCTGTATCTCTTATCAGATCAGTCAACGGCTCACCATACCACACACACACAGTTCAATTCAAACTTATTAATCGCAAAAAGTGAGCAAGCCAAAGACGATTGTGGCTAGAATAAAAAAAAACAACAACAACAGTGTAGACGAGTTAAAGAAACGAGAGAGTTAGTGAATACTCATAATGGAGTATGGTGAAGTCTTGAAAGTCTTCCATACCTGCAAGGCATCCATTAGACCACACTGCAATTAACATTTTTGGCTATGATCCTGATTACTTTGTAAGCAAAGCTCTATATTGATTTAGCAATAAGGTGTAACTAGATTTCTAAAGTAAAGTGGCGTCTCTGCAGCTGTCATGATGCTGGGCTGTTGTAGGAGGTTGTCAAGCATTGCTATATGTGATTGCTCCAGCGTTTGGAGAGGTTGTTCGTCCAACAATATGAGACATATGTGTCTTAAGATTCTCATATTTATAAGCTAATGCAAACTAAAGTAGTTTAGAAATCTGCAACGAATTCCCAAACTGTTTAAATGAGCATTTAGCTAATTCTATCAAGTTGAAATCATATTTATTTTCCCTATGTAAAACATATGTGCTTGCCCGGGTGTTCAGAACCGTTTTTTAGTGGTTTCTGGATGCTGGTTTGTTAGCATGCTATGCACATTTTGTCTTGGTTTAATTGTGCATGTTTGTTTTGCAATAATTAATGTACACTAAATTACAAAAGTAAAGTCAGGTTTCTTTTAAAAGGTGTTAAAAGCCTAAAAAGATCTTAAATCAAAGCAGAAAATCTTTGATATTTATAAATTAATTGAAAAGTCATTCAAATGTTGCTTGCACTGCAATAAATGAATGAAAACGAATGAATAAATATCTTATTCAGTATGTTTGCCTTGTTTTTTTATACAAATATCTTTAAAACAAGATGCAGTATTTGAGATGCAAGATGAAGATATGAGTCTTGTTTTCTGAAAAATGTAACAAAATTGAGTTCATGCTTAAAACAAGAGCAAATATCTTACAATAAGGTTTATTTCCCTTTTGAATTAAGTAGATTTTTTTAATGGATCTGGATTTAAGAATCTTTAAACATTTGCAGTTGAAAATAAGACAAAAATACTAATGAAGAAAATGTTTTCCCCAGTGTGATACTAGTGATTGAGAAGCATTTTCAGACTTTGAAGTGTTCCTAGGGCAATTCGTCAGACATTTTCCGGTATTGTGTTTCCTTCAGCTTATGTATTAAGTTTTCTTTACTTAGACTTAAATGCATGAAAAAAGCTGTGTGAAAAAACATTATTAGTCACCAATTTTTTTTCTATTACAATGTATTAATTGCAGGCTAAGATTTTCTTTTGAAATGGGATGTTTGTGCACAAAACAAAATGTATGGCTTTGTAACAAAATAAATATAATACAAACTTCTGTATGTTAATTCGCTGTGAGATTGCAGGGGACTAAAGCAGCCACTCTGAGGAAGTGACATTTAAAATTCTGAAGAGCACCAAAAACAGTCATTGAGGACAGAAATCTACAAGAGAAAGAAAAGGGGGTGAACATGTCTGTTTAGTTGGCTAATAGACGACCGGAGAAAAAGAGTCCTAAATCAGAATGAGTTAAGCGCTGAAAAAAGAAGACAAACAAACTAAAAGCATCGGCACCGAGATCTCAGTGAGCCGCGCCAAAATTGTTTGGCACTGGTGGTTTTTAAAAGGAACACCTGCGAAGCGGCAGTCGCTCCTTTACATTCTCCCGAAACCCCGCTGGTCAGCGCTCCGCTACTTGGCATCTGATCCTTTGGCCCGAGCCATCAGACGCCAAGAAGAAAGGAAATCGCTCAAGACATAAGCTCGCGTTTCTGCGGTGATAAAAGATTCAGTTCCCCCCGCACGATTTGTCACCTGCGTGTTTGTTTTCCCACCCCCCCGAGTCGAGAGCCCACCTTAATCTAAATGAGCTCATTAGTTGGCAGCGTTTGCCGCACAGGTTCACATAATGAGGCTCATGAACACGGGCGCCATCCACTAAATGAGGCCTGTCACCTCACGTTAGGCGAGTTTGCATAAAATACCGGCTCATTTAAATGAAAACATTTTCATTCGAAACTTTGCCCGGAAAATGGTTGTTTTGATGAAAAACATTTTCAGCTTCAGACTTCATGGTTCTGGAATGTGTAGGGTAGGAGGCTTTATGCTGAGTTCTCCAGAAGAAAATAGAGGTGGATTTTTAGATTTTTTGACTATTGTGCCTGTTGGACACGGCTAAAGGAACGGTATGGAACATAAAGTTGGGGTCTTCTCAGTTTCCTGTACTTGGGTTGAGGTCCCGTGGTGCCGTGCGGCGTTTTGGCAGCGGCCCGGAGCGTATGTACCGTTCCATAAGGTGATTTGTGGATGGCTTTCCTTGTGTGGTGGGCAGCCAGCTCCGGGTTCAGATCAGGACAGCACAGATAGACTTGAGTGCTCCTGACATCCTGAATCATTGCGGCCTTGTTTTTTGTTTCAAATTCTGTTTTTCCGATCCCTGAAGGGGAATGAAGAACAGCAAAAACAAAAGAAGATTTACAAAATGATTTGAAAATCTGAATGATGTATTTGAGAGTTGTATATTGTTTGGGACAAAACCTTCTTAAAGTCTTCAGAATGTTAAAAATAAACTAAGGTTAGTAAATGGTTGTAAGAAACATTTTTGTAACTTTAAAATGGCATTTTATTCACAACAAGGAAACAGGACATTGCAACGTTTTAGAAACATTTTAAAAAGTACACAATGGAAACACAATGGAAACAAGTTGCAACAATGAAATCCCCACAACAAAATGAAAACGAGCTGCAACACAACTAAAGTAGCACAACACAATGGAAGCAAGTCGCGACACAACGAAAGTAGCACAACACAATGGAAGCAAGTCGCAACACAACGAAATTAGCACAACACAATGGAAGCAAGTCGCAACAAAATGAAATTTGCACAACACAATGGAAACAAGTCGCAACACAACGAAATTAGCACAGCACAATGGAAGCAAGTCGCAACACTACGAAATTAGCACAACACAACGGAAGCAAGTCGCAACAAAATGAAATTTGCACAACACAATGAAAATAAGTCGCGACACAACGAAATTAGCACAGCACAATGGAAGCAAGTCGCAACACTACGAAATTAGCACAACACAATGGAAACAAGTCGCAACAAAATTAAATTTGCACAACACAATGGAAACAAGTCGCAACACAACGAAATTAGCACAACACAATGGAAACTAGTCGCAACACAACGAAATTAGCACAACACAATGGAAGCAAGTTGCGACACAACGAAATTAGCACAGCACAATGGAAGCAAGTCGCGACACAACGAAATTAGCACAACACAATGGAAACTAGTCGCAACACAACGAAATTAGCACAACACAATGGAAGCAAGTCGCGACACAACGAAATTAGCACAGCACAATGGAAGCAAGTCGCAACACAACGAAATTAGCACAACACAATGGAAGCAAGTCGCAACAAAATGAAATTTGCA
>JAUCMU010000063.1:2484956-2534702 GCA_032275025.1 Enteromius treurensis | reverse complement strand
AAATTGGGGGAAAAACATGCCTTTTTATATATATATATATATATATATATATATATATATATATATAATTTATTTATTTATTTATTTGTAGTTTCGTTAATAGAATTGTTGAGGGACGAATTGTATTTAGTTAACAAATTAATCTTAAATCTTTAATAGTATGTAAATCCTTTTAAAAATAGATTTACATTAAATGAATAATAGAAAGTTTATGCAATTATATATATTAGTATTAATATTGTATTTTATACTTGTTTTTGTGTGTGTATGTGTTTATATATATATATATATATATATATATTCTGTTCATGTATGTATTTTTAAATATTAATTACTTTTACATATTTACATAGATGTTGTATACTTTTATTAAAACTGTATAACCATAAAAAGGGTGAAAGATAAGTTTATTTAAAATATTTGTGTGTGTGTTTATTCATTCTTGTTAGTGTCCAAAAATCTTTCAGTTCTCCTGAAGAAGCAGAAACAGCTTTATTTGAAAGGTTTTAAAATCTGCACATTTCTAGTCATTTTAAATTCTTTCCACGATTGTGTTCTAAGAGTCCAGAAATTCAAACCCTGATCTGCAGAACCTACACTATAACCATATGATTTTAAACCCCCCAAAAAACGAGCTTGAAATTAGAGCGAATGGTAAAAAGTAGCAAAAGTGGTGTGACTGTAATGCTGATGATGTTATTGATTATGTTTCAGGCCACCGAACCGTTTCTGGTGAATGAAGACCCATCCAGAGGTCATGGGATACCAGAGTGCTTCGTAGTGTCGGATTCCTACAGGGTACGTCTGCTCATTACTCCATTACTGTTACTGATGTTACAGAGTTAAACAATCACCGTAACCATCATTATTATTTCCACATGCACATATGCATATGCAGTGAAACACAGAAAAACACTGCGCAGAAAGTGAGCCTCATAACTCCACCGGAGCCTGTTTTCTTGTGGGAACTGAAAATTATAACGTGCATTCTTCTATAAAATAAGAAGTGTACATGAGGGCAGGACGGCGAGGAAGGGAGGGCGAAGAAAAAACAGAAAGAAGTGCAGCTTTTAAAATTCCACCCGGCGAGCGCGCTGGATTTACAGCGATGGGAGTGAAATAAAACGGTCATAAAAACAGAAGGGCGGGACGGAGAGATGTAGAGATGGGAAGGGGAGTCTGTGGATGACTGAAAATGAGACCGTTAATGAGCTGGGAGCCTCGTTTCCAGCCGATGGCTTTTGCCAGCGTTTCGAGGAGAAAAAAATCTGGGTTGCTCCAGCATCTCGGGGAGCGAGCGGTCGCAGAAATGGAGGGAAAATGATAAAACGTGATTGGCTGGGAGTACAGAAGGGGCCAAGGTGTAAAATATAGCCGTGTTGGATATCAGGAATGTGTCAGACGATATCATCCATCCAGTTCATTTAGAGGAAAAGGAGGGCCTGGCTGTGATTTTATAGCTCTATGCTTTTCTATTTTTATTTTCAGCAGTTCATTAAAAGTTTCAGCACCGTGTCTTAATGTAGTTAATGAATTAGTGCTTCGGTTATGAACCTCATATCACTTACTGTGTCATACACTGCTGCTCAAAGTTTCTTCTGCTCACCAAGGCTGCATTTATATTTCAATATCACGGTGAAAACCCTAATATTCTGAAATATTATTGTACTTTTAAAGAACTGCTTATATAATATATATATATATACTGAAATGGGATTTATTCCTGTGATGAAAGCTGATTTTTTAGCATCGTTACTACACTGTTCAGTGCTCAATTACATCAGTTATTATTGGTGCTCAACTATTATTTGTGGACAGCATGATCCATTTGTTAGATGATCCCTTCATGAAGAGAAACATCAAAAGAAATCTTTGTAATGTCTTTACCGTCATTTGATCAAATGAACACATCCTTGTTGAATAAAATGTATTTATTTATTCATTTATTGATTTCTGAAGGATCATGTGACACTGAAGACTGGAGTAATGATGCTGAGAATACAGCTTTGCATCTCAGGAATAAATGATATTTTAAAATGTATTCAAATGTAAATAAATATTGTACGTTCTAATCACATTATTACATTTGTCACTGTGTTTGTGATCAAAATAATGCTGCCTGGACGAGCAAAGAAACAAAAAGTTTGTATTCTGAACTTTTGACCCGCAAGGTATCTATTTATTGTTGAAATATGTGCCTTTGAAACCACTGAACTCCAACTTCAGAACAAAAATAAGCATGTAATATACAAGCCTTGAATCTCAGAACCAGTCGAGCTTTCAAATGCAGTTTTGCTTTGTTTTTGTAGCTCAACTGGTAAAGCAAATAAATGTCATGGGTTTGATATCCAGGCGTACAAGTTTGAAAGGGTGGAATTATTTTTTTGGGGAGGAAGCTTTTGGGAAATGATGGGACATTTTCCAGCCCTTTACATCACACATGCAAATGATCTAAACACCTTTACTTTTGCCAAATAAGTGATTGTAAAAGTAGATCTAATGCTGTGTGTAACGTTATCCAGCAGCTGCTGATTTACTGCATGCGTGTGGTTCTGTCATGTGTTCGTTTAGCAGTCTTGTACCCACTCAAACCACTAACTGTGGGGCACATTGAGAGGTGGTACATGAGTTATCACGTCGTGCATGACGTTCCTTCGGTTTGGAGAAACTTTTCTCCTCTCACCACTGCAGGCCTTTAAACTGGTTTTGTGGCATTTTGTTACAAATCAGTTCAGGATCTCGGGTGGAAACGATGAGGAAATTCCCTTCAATTTTAAATCCACCTGCTTTTATGCCCTTCAGCAGTTTATTAGTTATTCATTAATAATTATTTAATAACACAAGCTGTCTATGGGTAGATGACGTGAAATATGATCTAATTTCAACATACTAAAAAATATCTTTTTAACATTATGAAAAGGGTTTAAGCTGACATTAATTAACATCAAACGGTTGTTTTTATGTCAGTGTTTTTTATTTGTGCTTTTCAAAAAAGGTGAGATTAATCAGATCTAAAATAAGTTTTTGTTTGCATAATAGATGTGTGTTGTGTATATTTATTATGTACAGTATACATAAACACACACACACACATTTATATTTCAGAAAGATGTTACATTTATATATATTAAATATATTTATATATGATGTAATTTATATGTATATAAATAAATACACAGAAAATACATGTGCATTTCAAAATATATGGTGTATGTGTCTTTATAATATAATAAATATACACAGTATATACACACATATATTATGTAATTCTTTTTTTTTTACTGTATATATATATATACATACATATATATATATATAAAGATGTTGAAAGGTGATTTAAAAACAGTGTAAACTACTAAAGAATACATGAAAAACATACAAAAATACAATCAAAATTAATGCATTAACTAATGATAACTAGTGGGAACTACTTGTAGGTTACCTATTTATTATTATTATTTTATATTTATTTAGAATATTATATTGCTTTAAAGTATTAATATGTAACAGTACAGGACCATTTTTGTGAATTTAAATAAATAAATAAATATATATATAATATTTTGAATAACAATAATAAAAGACAAAAGGTGATTTACAAGTATAGTGAAAACTAGAAGAATAAACATGTTTCCCTTTAATACATCTATAAATGTTAACCTAATTATTGCCTGATTAATAAATACTATAAGAAATGAATTGCTCATGTTACAGTAGATAATGTTAACTAATTCGTTAACCAATGGATTAAGTGCTCTCTTCCATACTGTGCGTACTTTTTTCTTTTGTGTCCTTGAAATATCCATGTGACACTGCAAGACCGTTTACTGTAAGTGAAGTTTCCCTTCTATAAATCTATCAATTCAAACGGATTGTTATTGGCGAAGCACTCCTGAGCACACGCCAGGTGAAAGGTCACATAAGGTAAACGGTGAGAAGCGCTGATGATTCACGCAGGTATGTGTTTCCTGTGTGGTCGTCCTCTCTCTCTCTCCTGACTCCCCCGGCTTCCTCCCATCTCCAGCTCTCTGTCGCTCCCTGGATCCCTTGGCAGAGGGCTGTAATTGGCCACACAGTGCCGGCTCTCTCTTTGTTTCCCCTGCAGTGGCTTGCGGTGGAACTGCACAGGCAGTCGGGCCTCATAAATCTCCAGGCCTCCGGTGGCACGTCCAGCCTTCAGCTCCGGTTCTGCTCAATGACTTCACCCCCACCAAAAATCCCCACCCAGGGACGCGCTCCAGAACCCTATACCTCCACTCGCCGCCTGCTCTTGCCTTAATGTTCACTTCTTTCATGCGTTCTGCAAGGCATTCATTTAGAAGTTTGGAAAGCGACAGGCGCTTTCTCTACGGTGTGCGCTCGAGCGTTGTAGTCCAGAAGACTGTCTGCTAATAAAACGCCGAGCACAATGCATTTGACAGTCATTTACACACACAGTTACTGGCATTTATATTTACTCTTTTATAGCTTACGTTAAATCGACACTCATAAGGCAAACATACAAAATATTGCTTTCAAATTTTTACTTCAGTGCACATAAAGTTTGTTTAGGAGGTATGTCTTGGCAAAAACCTCATTATTCAACCTTCCTTTATCTTTTGTTCAAAACACCTTACTTTACTCATGCATGCTTATTTAATATATTCATAGTCATATTTGTCTATATTAGTTAAGAATAAGACGCATTAATATGCAGCATGTGAGAAAAGATAAAGAAAAATATACATTTTAATCGCTAAATAGTAAAAATGGTATGTTTTAAAGTTTTGATTCTATAAAAAATGGTATTTATTTATTAGCTATCAAATCTCAGATATAGTTTTTTTATAGTAATCTTTTTTTCCCTTTTTTTTTTAAATCAAATTTATTTTAACCTTTTAAAATGTAACATTTTTACCATTTGTATGTTTTGAGAGTATCTTTAATCATATATAAGTAAATGTGTTTGTTTTTTTATTTTTAAGCTTTTAAACGTTATTTTTTCACTTCCACATATAAATTAGGATCACCGAGGACATGTCATGCCAAAACAATGAATATTAACATTCATATATATTTACATTTAATTTTAGTATTTACAATAAATATATATAATGCTTAACATGATTGATTTTAATTTATATTGAAGTGGCGCTAGATATCTCCTAAGCGTCAAACATGCTTGGCAAATATCTATTTATGAATATCGCATATTTTACTATATATTTAAATAATTAAAACATAGAATCCACTTATGATCTGTTAAACGCTATGTAATGTAAAAGAAATGTGGAAATGTATCACGACCTTTTTGGTGTAACTTAATGCCTATAGTTCGCGCATATTTTTGACGTATGTCTAGAACGTCTAGGCGCTTTTTTTTCTCTGCTTTACTGCGTAAATCTTACCTTATCTAGAGTTCACGCAAGCATTTACACTCATTGAGACGCATAAGACGCTTGTTCAGTCAGAGAGAGAGAGAGAGAAGAGGGAGGGAGAGAGAGAGAGAGAGAAAGTTTTTCTCCTCGCAAAACTTTGTGCAAGCTTTCACTTTCAGCCGCTTTAGGCGGAGTTACAGCAGCGTGCAGTGAGCGAGAGCGGGACGGCAATGCCACTTCCATCCCAATTCAGTCACGCATCTCACATATAAGCATGTACTCTCCATACTGCCTCACACAGGTAAAGCGTTCCTTCTTCTTCTGCTTGATTGATTCGCGTACGCGTCCGTCAGCTGCTCCCCTCGACCGCGGGACTGTTTGTGTTGTGCTGGAGCGCGCGTTTGGTGGCACGTCTCCAGCTGACCTTCTTTACGCGATTTCAGTGCGCATGGTTTGGGAAGAAAATGGCGCTTCGCTGGAAATCGATTTAATATAAAAGGAGCGCCGGGGAGGGGAGGGGATATGTACAGATAGATCTCGAACTGCGAGTTTAGCGCTTCGTGTCGGTCTTTTTCTCTCTCTTCGTCCCATTCTGAATAGCTTCGCCTGGAGCGATTATAAGACGCGCGCGGGCTTCGGAAAGTCCAGTGTTTAACGCTGTTGCGGAGTCTTGAACTTGATCGGTTCGCCCTAGGATTTTTTTGGTTTTGTTTTTGTGGGGGTGGGGGGGATGTCAAAGGTCGCCAGCATTGCCCCAAAATACCAGTTCGCCAGCTTTTCTGATCTAAACACACGAATTCTTGTGCATATTGTGCTTTTTATTTTTTTTACATGCAAACTTTTATTAATGCTTTGGGGTCGAGAAATTAGTGAACCACAGTTGGAGACGTTCTGGGGTTTTAACTTGGTTTAAATGTATCTGGTGTCAAATTTGCACGATCTCTAATGTAATCTGAAAACTTGTGTTTGTGCATGAGCTGTAGTTTCTTGAAGTGTTCACAAAGTTGTTAATTCCTCAAATTTTTATAGGAAATTATTTGCAGTAGTTTATTAGTTGTTTTACAGCACTGCAAAATTTCTGTGATTTTATTTTAAAATCTGCATTATATAGAGTAAATGATTTATGCATACTGTGTTTTTTACGTCTTTTGCCACATCATATGGAGCGGTCAACTGTTTCAGGGTCACGTTTTGTTTTCTCTAGCATGATAAAGTTTGCTATAAATTTTTTTAAAGATCTCATACTGTTACAATATATATCAATTTGATATTTTTATGTTACTATATTTAAAATAAGTAAATAAATAAATGTTCTGTTCTGTTGTTGTGCACGCTCTTACACAAAATACACACACACATACACACACACACACAGCTAACATGCTTTTTAAAGACTTAACTGCAAACTCGGAGAAACTGATTTTAACTGAGAAACACAAAAAACTTTCAAAACTGCACATTTCAATCATGTCAGAAACCGAGAGAAATTCTCATTCATTACGCGTGTTTCTAAACTCACAATCGTTAGTGCAGAGCCGAATTTTCCCTGGTTTCTAGAGATTCTTTGTCTTCAGTGATATAGCCGGCTCTATTTCCCGATTGTTCCTGAGGTTGTCCTGTGTGAGTTAGTGCAGTCTCTCTGTCATACGCTGCAGTTGTTTATATTTCTGCCTTGGCGGACAGTTGGCTTGCGCTGCGTGTGTCATGTGTAATTCATTCCTGAGTTTTACAGTGGTTCTATTAAAACAATTTTACTTCCATGCCCCCGCCGCACACGCTCACAGAACCAGGGAGCGGGTGTTTTTCTTTGGGCAAGCAAGCACCGGCCTGTTTCCCATTTAAAGTACAATAGTTACTGTGCACAGCCGTGCTCCTTAATTGTTTGAAGCGGTGCCATTTAAACAAAGAATTATTCTGGGAGTTAATGGACATGAAAAGGGCGTCTAAAAATGTATATCAGTATACTTTTGAGTGTAAATGTATGTTTATGCACAGCCGCTGATATGAAACGTGCACAGTCCTGTAGTGTAGGTGGTTTCAGAGTATGCGGACTGCAACAGATTTATCTCTTAGGTCTGAAATTTACATATTTTCCTGTTTATATTACACTGAATCATACCTGTGTCCGTTCCAGAGAAAGCAGCGGCACTGGGTCAGTCGCAACTGGAAAAGCAAATATGCAATATTATTATTATTATATTGCTGGATGACTTCAAGCTTTTATTGGCTCGATTGAAGGCTTTAGAGTAGAGAAAGTGACATTTTGTCATTCAATTTCTATTTACAGTTGTTCTTTTCTTAGTTAAAACAACATAGCATTATTTGATAAATTATTAATTTATATTATAGTATTTATTATATAATAATTAATGAATCATTGTGTTTTTATACATAATATTACAGCTAAATAGGCTTTATATTAAACTATGTTGTGTTCCTTTAATAGAAAGTCCATGTATCTATACTACTTTTATTAGTATTTTAATAAATTTAAAAGGTGATTAGGATATGTGGAGTGGTTTTGCTGTGAGAGGAGAGAGAGAGAGAGAGAGAGAGAGCGGGTCTGTGTGTCTTCAAGGTTTGCGCTTGAATTTGTGTAGCTTCACGTCTGACGAATAGATTTACGTTTTGGCTTGTTTGGTGGCTGTGAATAATTAAAGCGGGCCTAGAAGTCATTAATGATATTAAACGTAAATAAAAAAAGGTGGAATGAGTTACTGAACAAAGCTTTAACCGAGTAAACGAGTGCCGTGAGGAGTTTTGGGACTTCTGCGTAATACGGCATAGAGAAATGCACCGGTTATATCAGGTGGACCAGATGCTGCTCAAGATCTGAAGATACAGGGATATTACTTTGTTTAAAATGGCAGAAAGTAGCACTTATGTCACAGCTGTGGAAAAAAGCTATCCATGTAAATGCCTGCTTATTTACATTTTAGGTTTCATTTGCTACTTACTAGAGACATTGCAAGGAAAATGCTTTAATAATCGCTTTCTTTTTTAACTTTTTTATTTAAATGTACGTAATGAGTTTCATTTGATTTGGTAAAGAAATGTTACCGGCCACTTAAGGTCATTTTGAATTAAATTCATTTGCTTCGTGCCGAAAATGAGGGTCGACATCAAAAATTATATCTAATTATGTACTTGTGCTTTGTATAATTAAGGAGAGAGAGAGATTATCACATACAGCTGCAGGGTCACACCTGCCTGTTTTAAGCCTGGGTGGATGTGCAGCTCACACTCAGTCATTAACACTCCTGGATATTTCAGGATCTGAATTCAGAAACATTCAACCCCAGTCAAGAGTAAAGCAGATATGATGCTTTGAATACAGTTTTACTCACAGAAAGAAATATATATACTGTACCTGTGGTCAAAAGTTTGGAATAATTAAGTTTTTGTAAAAAAATAAAAATAAAACGTTGCTCCTGGAAAATTCAGCTTTGCGTCACAGAAATAAATTCCATTTTAAAATCTAGTCAAGCAGAAAAGAGTTATTTTATGTTGTTATAATAGTTCACAATTTTACTGTTTTTATGGATTTGTTGATGATATATATATATATATATATATATATATATATAATGTATTTGTTTGTTTTTGCTGAAATTAAAAATTAATTTTTTTAATCACATTTTTAGCCAATAAAAATAAAGAAGAAAAAATAAATAAAACAATAAAGTAAATAGGTGGGTAAGTAAGTAAATAAATAATCACAAAATGGCCAAATCAAGCAAAATATTAATTTGGACATTTCAAAATAATTTTAACATAATATTATTTTTGAAACCAATTATTGCCGTTCCACTTGGTTTGAAGAAAATCTGAATACATCACTTCAGTTAACTTGCAACTTCACTTTAATCAACTTTTAATTAATCAGTCCCTAAGTCTAGCAGATGTGACTTTCATGAAATCCTGAGGATTTGATTCGGAGCCAGTTTTATGACCGTTATGCATCTGAATTTCCCAGCGTTTGCATCTCGCTTCAGAAAACTTTAATCAGTAGCGAAGAATATCTGCACATATTCGGCCCGCTAACAATCTCGGTTGAGATGGATGAGGCCATTCAGCCACGACAGGCTTAACTTTCTCCCAAACCTGACTTAGTCACTCTAGAGTCGCTCTAGATGCTCCGGTTTAGCTCGCTCCCCGGGCCTGGAAAATGAGTTGGAACAGCTGCTCTGCGGATTAAAATCTGACAGAGCCGCAGTCTGAGGAATATTGCAGATTTTAACACCTTTATCATCTTTCACTTTCTGATTCACTCACATGCCTCCACGGTGTCTATAAGCTTGAATTCTTTCTTGTTCGCTTGTCCTTCTTTTTCTAATTCTAACGCTCAAGTGGTTTTATCACAGGATTAGGGACCATTGCAGGACCACCGTTAGGGGCCTTTCAAAGACACAGTGACGTTTTAAATACACAATTACATTTAGGAAAAATAAATATTTACATGCTTTTTTTGGACATTTTACTATTCTTTAAGGAAAAAGTCTGCACATCCAAAGTGCAGGAAAAAACAATTGCCTTGTAAATACCATATTAATAATAATATGATAATCATTTAATAAACTGGTATTGCCATGATTATGTCTTTCTTTCATTCATTTATTTATATTTTCTTAAATCATACTTTTGTCTTAAGTAGTTCATTTTCAATTATCCTGATGTAAAAAAAACCCAAAAACAAAAAAACATTTAAAATATTTTCTTTAAAGCGGAATTCATTTACAATGATATAAATATAAATATATATATATATATTCCTAATTTCAATTAATTATATCATTTTGCAGTGCTGGACACTTGATTACACTGGAAGAAATAAATAAATGATAATAAAATCTAAGTTATACATTAATGTCTTACTTGCCATTTCTGTAATTAATTGTGGAATATAAAAATCTTTAACAATAAGTATGTTTTGCAAAATGCTATTTTAGTGTTTCTGTGTCAAAATGTCTAGTAATTTACTCTCAACACCTGAGTGATAATTGTTTCTACGCCCAGTTATTTACAATGAGTTTCACTTTAATAATGATATATTACTAAATTGCGGTTTGTTGATCAAAGATTTTGTTCGCCATTGAAATTCTCCGGGTGGATCACGGGAGTGAGATTTGAAGAGGACAACTAGTTGATCTTGCGTTTCACTTCAGAGGGCCGTGGCGGTATTGTGTGCTCATGTGATAGGCAGTCTGCCGGTGAAACCAGAGTCTTGCGTTTGACCAAATGGTGTCCAATGGCACGGAGTCGAGCTGGTTTCATGGCACAGAGTCGGGGTGGTTACAATGCCAGATGGGCACAGGGACGCTCTGTTCCTTTTACTTATTCATTCTCACGGGGCGTCAGCCGTGTCCCCTAGCCGAGCGTCAAAGCTCCCGTTCACCCGCCGCACGGTCAACAATAATAAAAGACCACTAACAAAGACATTCCATAGAGACTGCAGGATCATATCGTATTCAGTTCCCCGAGGTGCACTTACAATGTTCGTTAAAGTTTTATGCAGTTTGTAATTTAGTTGATCATGACCGTTTTCCATGCTCTTTTTGGATTAAATGTTTTTTTTTTTCTGTGCCTTTAAATGTCAACTACATTTAGGAGGTTTAACTATTTCAGCTTCTCTTGTTAACAAAAAAAGAAGAGAGAACGAAGCAAATAACAAAGTCTGTCAAAAAAGGGGCTTAAAAGTCAAAATTGCAGGAAAACGTCTATTCAAAATCTTTAAATGCAAACAAGGTTTAGAGCTTTAATCTGCAAAAAAATCTATCGTTTGACTTCTGAAGAGTTTTTTAAAATTTCAATTCACTTTTACAACATACTACGTTTTTTTATGATTGATTCGTAAACTTTTAGATGCTCCCTTAAATATATTGCTTTGCTTTGTAGAAATTGATGGTCATTAATATATCTGGGCTTTTGAGATCCGAAATCGAATAAAATCAGATGTTTTTGCTGTTAAATGGCATGAGAAGCCTGAAAAGTGTATTTACATGGTATGTCATACTATTTTACAAAAAAACAAAAACAAACTAGGAACGTGTGTTTTTTCCGTTATGTACTGTACCCCTCTGGAGTTACTGCCACATACTCTCTCAACTCATGCAGAAGTGTTTTCAGAAGTCATTTCCTTGCTGGTTTTTCTGCACAAAGAGCCTTCAAACGAGCACGTCAAGCTTTATAGAGAGACAAACACCAGAGAAAATTTTCAGTCCATAATGGACGTAGTAAATGTGTCAGAGAGCTGTTTTTTCTGCCGTTCACTATATTAGGTGGTGGGAAACACAAAGCTGGCCTGATGATCAAATGCGTGCTGGCACAGACGAGGACGGCCTAGAATAAACTACCTAGTTTTTATCTTAAGCTTTAATGCAGAAAAGGCCCAAACCAATCAGCTCTCATCTACTATCTGCACAGCTGTCCCAGTATCCGTGGAGAATGGATTCCTACTGCCATTGCCATGGGAGTCTCCAGCCAAAAGAATAGGAGGATATCCAGTGTGTGTGTGTGAGTGAGAGTGTGTCCTCCTCCCTTTCCCTTCGCTCATGTCACTCCTGGCATGGATTAGGCCTTGGCAGCGGCCTGGCAGTGCCCGTAGCTCCGCGGTGGCTCTGTGCTTGCTGATATGTTGTGCAGTTGCGATGGCAACGGGACACACACTCGAACGCAAATTACATAATTTAGCTCACATATACATAAGCTGTAAAACGTAGGTTTTGCACGGTCGGATAACGTACGGTTGGAGCCGATCAAAACCACCTTTGTGGAAATAGAGAAGGCTTCAGTCCATCAAACGGGACGAAAGGGTTCCTGTAGCAGCTGTTTGAGGGCTCGGCACGAAGATGGGAGCGATCGCTATCTAGCATTGTGCATTCGTATGTGCGCAAGATCCATTTGCAACGGAAACCGTCCAAATTCGTAAAAATAAAAGTTCTCTTTAGCATTCGTAAAACCTTTTTTTTTTTTTTTATAGAATGTTCGAATGTTCTGTGAAAGAAAATGGTTCTTCTGAGAACGGTTCACTTGGCTTGTTGTTCATTTCAATGCTCCAAAAAGGTTTTCTCTATGGCGTCGTTGTGAGATATATATTTATATTTGTGTGAGTGCAGGATGGTGTGTGTTTCGGACTCCCCTGCGAGGGGTTTGCTGGATTTATGGGTTGCGTCGGATGGCTATGCCAGCGTTGGCATGGGTTGGGTTCGCGGTGTTGCTAGGCAAAATTTCCAGCTCTGGCTGTGCGCTCCATTGGTTCCATCTCTGTCTGAGCAGATCAGTTTCTCTTTGTTTTACTTTGTTTTTGTTAATGTGCCACTCCATGACGGTCCACAGCGGGACGGATCAAACGCCTTAGACATTTAAGACCGGCATGCTTATTATGAGACGCAGCCGGAGGTCAAGGCCATATGACCCTGTTGAGGGATGCTATAAAAGCATGACGCAGTTCTCAAATGCACTGATCCTAATATAGACCCTGCGCACTAGTCAAAAAGAGTCTAAATCTATTTTAATATTTCATGATTACTAATTAATATTTAATTGTATTTTATTAATTATTGTATTTTATAAAACATTTTTTATTGATGTATTATAAATAGGTTTATATTAAATCATTTATTATTATTATTATTATTAAATAATGAATAATTCTTATTTTATTTGACTAGGTTATATTAGATTAATATAAAGCAAATTTTATATTAAACAACCTATTTTCTAATTTCTATCCCTCCATCTATTTGCTAAAATTAAATTCGATTGAAATTTAAAAGGCATTGTAAATTCTGAATTATGCACAACTCCAGTAGAAGGGTTTTCACCATTGCACATTATATAACTCCACTTCCATTGTTTCTCTTAGCTTCCTCCCTCTATTTTGCATCTTTTTGTCAATGAACAACACAAATTTAAAACACTCCACCCTCATGCATAATGCATTTGGACAGACACGCACACGTGTGCGTAGCCTCGCACCTGCACACACTTAAGCGCCTGAGACGCAGGTGTGCATTCTTTGCTCATCCGTGTCAATCTGGTGGCGACTGCACATATCACGGCCGGCACGGAGAAACCGCTGCCACGTGTGCCAGATCCTCGCCTGACTCTTAACCCATACGGCCTCCACAACCTCTGACAGTCAACCTGCATCACATTAGCACATGTCCTCTCAACCTGGCCACGCCCACCGCCGCACATGTGCGTCACACCTTCCCGGCAGCGACAGCTGTGATTGGCTGTTTATTGTTTGCGTTGTCAGGGAATATGATTGGTTGGAGCTGATTTAGATTCCCTCTTTCTTGCACGCTGGGAATAAGAAGAAAAATCCCAAATGAAAGTTTGTATCCGAATGTTTCTCCTACACGGCAATGCAATTAAAACTAACCCTAGTTACTTTTTTAATGCACATTCCTGTGCTTTTTGTGTATGATTCATTGCAGCACATAATTCAAATCAAAATCTTTCATCAAAATGTAATAACCTGCTCTCCCTATGCAATGGCTTTCCTTTTTTTGGCTGACATTACAAAACATATTCAACCTTCTCAGTCACTTAGTATGTAACTCTAACTCTTTATTGTTCAATCTTTTCCAGTGAAATCCTGTCTTTCATGTTTTCTCGCTGAATGTCAAATAAGGAAAGAAAAATGAGTTGCGAATGACATTTCATATCAAGATGACTTTTTTATGTCTCCTGCTTCTCAGATATTTATTTCCAAGAATAAGATCCCAGTACTCCCACATGGGTTTTCTACAGTAGAATCTCACGTTTATGCTTTTCACATCAATGTCATTCATTTACTTAGCAATTGTCTCATTTGTGTCCACGTTTTCTTCCATGGAACTGTAGAAGAAACATTTGAGATAAGATGGAAGTCTTTTTCCACCTCAACATTCAACCTAAATTCACAACTGTGAGTAATAAAGTTCTAATTATGAGATAGAAAGTCACAATAACAAGAAATTAGGTTGCAACTGTGAGAATTGTTTTTAAAATAAAGTCTCAATGTGAGAAATATAGTCAGAATTGTACAAAAAAAAAAAGAAGAAAAAGTTAAAATCTAAATTGTTGGCAATTAAGTTCTGAGATACAAAGTTGCAGTTATAATCTAATAGTCTTAACTTAATTTATTGTATTTAAATAAATAGTGTTAATGTGAGAAGTAAGTTGCATTAAAAATAATTAAAATCTAAATTGTGAGAGATTGCGTTCCAAAAATAAGACAGAAAGTCACAGTAAGTTACAATTTTGAGAAATAAAATTGCTTTTATAAAAAAAAGATAAAGTCTCAATGTGAGAAATACAGTTAAAATATGAGATAGGAAGTTAGAGTAAGTTACAACTGTAAGAAATTAAATAACTTTTATTAAAAAATAAACTCAATTCAAGTCTGAGTGTCAAAATGTGAAAAATGAAGTTGCAATAAAAAAAAAAAGTCTAAATACTGAAATATTGCATTTGAGATAAAATGTAAAAATTACAAGAAAAAAGGTTGCAATTGTGAGAAATTAAAAGAAATAACTTGAAAGAGTATAAAGTCACTTTCTTTTTTTTTATAGGAGGTAAAAACAGGCTTTCTTATAAATTTGCATAAATGCAGTAAAAAAAAGCAGTAAAACGTTCCGTGCAAAGAGGTTCAGAACGTAAGTTTGTGACCCCTGACGAGCCTCAGTCATGAACTCTCATCCAGATAAGATTATTGAGCCCCAAAAAAATCATTAACTAAAACATAAATGGGTTCACAGTGAAATGTTGCGCACATTTTACCCCGAGGTATTTCTCTCATGAGTTAACCGCTCAGCCGTTTTCCTGTCTTGGGGGTTGGTGGGTGTGGATGTGCAAGAGGAAAGCTGCGTCTCTTTTTTTTCTTTTCCAGAGTCTGTCGAAAGTAGCTGCGCGGCAACCCGAACGAGCTGCGCGCGAATGTCTCCGAGCTGCGTGAAAACAGAAAGCAGCAGCGAGGAACGACGGCAGATCGTAAACAACCGTGTGTGGAGTGTTACTCGTGGCCACATGGCATGGCCCGCCGCGCTGTTTAGTCAACCAGTCCTGCAAGGAATCGCTGCCTGTTGCTGGCGGGAACAAAGCGCGGCAGCTCTCGTCGCCCGTCTCTGAGCGAGCAGGAAGTTGGCCAACCTCCAGTGATGGAAAATCTATACACGGTTGCATAATATAGCATATCTTTACCTCGCATGAACCCTGAGGAGGCCCGGCAGCTGTGAGCAAACAGAGCGAGCGAGCAAGGGAGGATGTGTGTGTGTGTGTGTGTGTGTTTGCACGGACAGGATTCCTGTGAGCGTCTGCTGGCAGTGGTAGCAGGCCACAGGCTACAGGGCTTTTTCTGACAGGCCCTATGTAGGGTAGAATAAACTCAATGAAAGTTGCAGCCCTGCACCACTGTGACATAGTGCGGATCTACCAAACGGTTAATCATCTGTCCCAAGTTTGTGAAGCGTCTTACGACTGAAATCCGTGCAACCTCCTTCCACGCAAATTTAGCTGAAATTTCTGGATAGTATTTTGCGGTTTTCTTCTACGTAGAAAATGGCTCACATTAGTTGAGCCGAAATTAAATTAAGCCCTCTACATTAAAAACACGACAGCGGCTGTGAAGATTCTGAATTAAACAGAGTCAGATTGAATAGAACTGGCCACATCTCACAGGAAGCTGAATTTCAGAAAATGAATCTACTGAACTAAAATGATATATTTCATTTTATTAGACTTTTTATTTGGCTTTCTGTGACTCGGTTCAGTAACCACCTACAGTATATGTAATATTTTAGCTACTACCTAGCAATTCCATAGTGACCACTTTTAACACCCGAGTGACCACCCAGCAACACCCTAACAACATAGAAAACCACCTAGCAACACCCTAACACAGCAATATCCTAAAAGCACACACAATAAACCTAGAAACCTTTGCACAAATTTTATACACACATTCTTCATGTATTGATTTTTTAAAATTACATTTACAGATATTGTATTCACAATATATGATTATGGCTACTTTTAATTTCTTAGAGTTTAACTCGAGATGGGTTACCTGAACATAAAAATTGTCATTAATTGCTCACCCTCATGTCGTTACCAAAGCTGTAAGAGCTTTGTTCATCTTCTGAACACAAATGAAGATATTTTTGAATTCGCTTTCTGACTACCATGTTCATAACCCAGAAAGCAAGTAAGGACTTTGTTAAAATAGTCAATGTGACATCAGTGGTTCAACTGTAAAATTATGAACTATACCTTTAATTCTACTTCTTTACAGTTGGACAATAAAATTGCAATTTGCTGAGAATGTAGCGTGTTGCGTTCTCCCATTTTAACGCGTTTAAGATTTCAAAATCGTATGAAATTGAGCTTGCATAGTTAGTAGCATTTGCATTTGTGTACATAGTGTTGTGTACCCAAAAGAAACACAGACTTTATAGTTCGGTGCACATTTGTTAATGAGCTGCTCTGGGACAGATTTGTTTAACGTCCCTCCACATATCATGTGGAATAGGATATGGACTGAGCTCAAGTTAGCTCATGATGTCGCATTTGTGGCTCCCTGTCGGCGATGGAGTGTGTGTGTTAGACTAATCACGGCTCCACGCTTCAAACAGCTCAGGTAAAAATGCTCCGTTCCCCATCCGACCGTTTCCGTCAAAGATAACCAGATGTCCAGCTGTTTTGGTTCATCTCTTTAAGAACAATGTCTTTCTCATATGACCGTACTTTCTGGCATTTTCCCTGTTTTGTCTTAAAATTTTAATGGAAAGAGGCTCCTGGGACCCAGCAGTAAGCTCACCTCGGCTCACCCGTCCTCCCGGCGGGCTCTGGGGCGGTTTCAAGAAAAATACAAACCAAATACAAATCGTGCGGCGGCGTAATGCGGAATGACATTTACCATGTGCCGTGACTTACACAAACAAAGAGAAGACGGGCCGTCCAGGAAAAGTTCCATATCTCCTTCCTTACATTCGTTTGTGTTTGCTTTCATCTGTCATTTTTTTATTTCCATACTAAAGTTAGAACGGCATTGGCCGGAGCTCCGCCAGCCTCGCAGAAGCCAGGAAGTCATTTGGACCCTTTCGCTCGAGTCCCGTGGCCAAGTGTGCGGTCGAATTAACCCCAAGACGACATATAAAATGATCCGAGAACTGCAAACAGCAGACATTTTAGGATTTCTAAGGTTATCGTATCCTCGTTTGACCTAAACTCGGAGATGATGTATTCCAACTGGGTGCTTTTCTTTACGTGTGTAGCTGAATTTAAACAAACCTCTGTGTGTGTGTGTCGTCCTGCACCGTTTGCGCTCCAGACATGACTGATTGTATGTTTTGTTAAAGAGAGGTGTCCTGTTACTTTTCCAATGGTTTGAATGTTTCCTTTTCAGCTGGTCAGTGATTTAAAAAATAAATAAATAAAAAGTTCATATGAGCAACAATCCATATCTGTTACCTTTTAGGCTTGTTTGACATTCATTGGTAAACATCCTAGCATCTACCTAGCAACACCTTAGTTACCACCTAAAACACTTTAACAACTTCTTAGAACACCACACTAAACACCCAGAACACCCTAGCAACAATCACCCTAACTCTAGTAACCATTCAGAAAACTAGAACATTCTATTAACTAGCAATGGCATAGTAACCACCAAGAATGCTTTAGTATTCACCTAGGAATAACATTTTAGCAACAACCAATTACACGATAGAAATCACTTTATAGCAGAACATTATATCAACTACTAGCTACTACTTAAGAATGCCTAGTAACCATCGGAACACTTTAGCAATCACCTAGCAACCACCAAGAACATTCTAGCAACCATTTAGAGCATTTTACAGCAACACAGAACATTCTAGAAACTACCTAACAACACCTTAGTAACCACCCAGAACAGGCAACAACCTAGGAACCATTTGCAACATATTAATAATCACCTTGACCATTCTAGCATCTACTTAAGAATGCCATAACAACCACCAAGAACATTCTAGCAACACCGTAGTAACCACTCAGAACAACCAACACCCTAGCAGCCATTTAGAACATTAAAGAAACCAAAATAGAACGTTCTAGCGACTACTTAACAATGGCATGTTAACCAACCACACCATAATTCCCTAAAAATGGGAATACGGAATGCCCTAGCAACTGTGTAAGCCCCATAACAATCACACGAGAGTGCAACTTCTTCCCGAGCATCTCAGGAAATGTACAGCTCTGTAGTGTGTTTGGGCGGTGCTCTCCACCCAGCTTTTCTGACCAATATATGTAGAATAGGAGCCATATGTGAAAGCAGAGGAACAAATGCACACGGCTCAGAAAACAGGCGCTTTCCACAGAAACCACAAGCCACAGATCAAGTGCAGCTACGAGCTCGCATGAAAATCCAGCAGTACTGTGTGAGGAATCTCCATCAACATTTGAAATGAGCAGCAGCAACCCTGAAGGAAACACGATCAGGTCAAACATCTCTGCAGTTCAGTCGTAGAGTGCCAGCTTCCCACTAATGAGACGCAGCCTGTTAGCATCCGCTAAAGCACTGCGTGTTCGGTTGGGTCGTAACACGAGACGTTTATGCGCAGCATTGTTAGTTGACGGAATTACATTTGGCTTTGATCTGGAAAGTATACAAATACATCATATGCCTAATACATCAGGGGCTCTTTACAATGTTTGAAGTTCAACATCTTCCTCCTTTAAGATCTTAATAAAGTGAAAGGCGCAAGAGCAGCAACTGCCAAACAAACGAGATGCCTTCGGCCTTCAAATACGTTTGTTGTGAGAATGGCATGTCGCTGGTACAATCCATCCACTGTAAAAACAATGGTGCGGTTGTGCTCCGTAACCCAATTACGCCCCTCTAGAGAGCAAGAGAGAGAGACTCTGTTACCATGCCTTGATCCATGGCTTTATTCATTTCACTCTGTCGGTATTTCCCGCCAAACTTGATATTATTCGACAGATTTTTTCTTTCTTTCACAGCAAAACTGATAACTATTTATTTTTATTTTTTTACATTTCCAGTAACTAATATGTATTGCATTTATATTTAAAATAATAATGATAATAATAAATGAGAAATAATTATCATCTCATATTTATTTATACTGTTCTTCTTATTCTCATTCCTATTTTTTATATAATAAAATAATTATGATTATAAATAAAGTTTATATTTACATATGTGTGTATACTGTGTATATTTAATATGTATATTTATCTACACACATACATATATATATATTTAAGAAAATATGTTATATTAATATAAAATATTTATATTGATATATATATATAATATAACGCATATGCAAGTATATATGTATATATATACACACACACAAATATTTTTTAAATATATACATATGTGTGTTTATTTTAGCATGTAAGGAATTTTTTATTTTGAATGTGATTAATCACGATTAATAATTAATTAGTTTTAATAATGTATAATGTAATGTACTTTATTGCTTTTTAGCCTAAAGATCTAATATTAAAGAATTAATCAACTGATAAAAATTTGAACGTAAGTATTTATATAAGTTGTGGCCTGAAACTTTAGAATCGAAACGATGTAATGTAATCCAGGTCACAACCTTTGAAATGTGGTCATCTGTGCTTATTTCGTTTTCTCCGACCTTCCAGCGATCTCTGACTTCATGCATGAGATTAGCACTGCGAGTTCTCACGTTTGTCGGTCCCTTTGTTTTGTTTACCTCCCACCGCTGTCTGTCGTCAGCCCGCTGCTTTCCTGGAGAGCTGGAGTTGCTGTAACTTTATTAATTCAACAGGAGGAAGTTTCGACAGGAAAAGGGGAAAGGGATGTGGGCAGTCATATTTACCGATAGGAAGAGAGTGTTTAAGTTGAACCTCTCTACTGAAATCTCTCACTCAAGCCTGACCTCACACGTTTCTCTTCTTGGTGTCAGACCTTTATAGAGAAACCATTCTGTATGGCTTTTTATTCCTTTATGACCACTACCACACTTGTAAAGTAACGTATACATGACAGGTAGATAGATTCATGTTTAATAGCTCAGGTGTGTATGTGGCTTCCGGTGGTGTGTGTATGTGTGTTGGCACAGGTCTCTTTTGCTTGAATAAGGACGAATGCAGAGGAAGCGTCTATCAGCCTTTATTTAGGACTTTCTCCTTTCGTCTATCCCTCTTTTGCTTCTCACACATATCAATAGCCCGATTTTCCCCATGAATTCCAATTCTAATCAAGCTTCATTGCACTAACACAGTCATAATTTAGCTTTTTAAACTAGTTTTACCTAACATCAGAGCTTGTCTACATAGTACAGCGAAGCAAAAAAATGTTTTCCAAGACATGATCACACTAATTTACCCACTTTTATCACCATCCAGTCAATCCCGATGGACAAAATCCGGTCCTTTCTTACATTTGGTTCTTATTAAATATCTTATTTCTCTTATTTCTCGCAAGCAAAAATGGTTTCGTGTATCCTAACCCTGTCCTATCCTACATATGTATCCTAACTTCATAAGTTTGTGTTGTTATTATTAACTAAAACTCAAACTACAACTATTGAAAATCATTTTTATTAACTTGAATAAAGCTTAAATAAAATATTAGATGGAAAAACTACTAAATGTAGAAATGCTGCCCTGTCAGGGAACTAAAATAAAGTAAACTGACATTGGAGTTATAATAAATGAATATATGAAAAGTAATAAAAACTATAATGTTACATGATTAAGTTGACTTTTCAATAACATTATTTGAACATCTCATCCAGCATTCAGTGAGAAATGTGGTGTTAAAAACATGAGATCATTATTACATTGATTCAAGCCTTTTTTTTATTTTTTAAAGCGACATGCGCGCAGATCCAGAAGATGTTAAACAGAGACAACTCAAGACTGCTTAAAATGACAGACAGAGTGGCACAGACCTAGCAGAAAGGAGACAGTAGGGGTTGTGATTTGGGGATGGCAGTAAAGCATTTGCATAAAGGGCAGGGCAAAGTGCCCGGCGGTGGAAAGCGTTGGCACCACGCCTCGCAGACTGGCAGAGGGGCGACTGAAGAGAGAAAAATAGTAGAGAGAGAAAGAGCGAGGAGGGGAGGGGGATTTAGTCAATAGTGCATCCCTTGTTCTGCGAGAGGAGGGCCCGGTTTGTTGGCAGCAGTGATGGGGAATCTCTTGTTTGTGTGCTAGATTGCCTCTTTATTTCTTTGATTGCGAAGCGTTCAACACTCGGCAACTGTAGTGAGTGTGAGTTTGCGTGTGTGCGTTCGCAGGGGCATCTGCTCCCGTTTCAGGGTCCCGCGCCGTGCGTCTAAACTGTGTCAGGCTGTGTGTGCTTTAAGTGTATTCACATTGATTTCGCCCTGATTCCACGTCCACGGCAATCAATTTATCGACGTATTCAGTCGGTTGCGTGATGCTAAAGCTATTAAAAACGGGTTTCTGGGTAATCTCCTTCATTCTGGGTTCTTCATGGGCACAGCTTTGGCACGCCGACTAATCCATTTGCATGCAACGTCTCTCTGCCAACCAATCAGAGGGTTTTAATCAAGGCAGAGAGCCGTGGCTTCGGCTCAACTCGCGCACAGCCGGGACGCCGCCGAGCTGGCGCAGCTGGATGATGTCATAGATCTGGCCTTCAAGGTGGCGGTTGGCGAGCGAAGGCTTTAGGCTTTTTTTCTTAGCCAGGTGACATTTTCTGATGTGCATGTCACTATTTAAAGGCAAAACTGTGCATGTGCTTTTGCATTACAAACGTTTGGGCTTGGTAGCTAATTTTTTTTCTTATGATGGTTTTAAAAGGCTGTATTTTTTTAGACTAAAAATATAGTAAAACGGTGCAATATTATTGCACCTTTCAAATAACTCTTTTGAATTTGTATATCATTTTGAAATGTAATTTATTCCTGTGATAAATTTTCCGCATAACTCTAATGCAGATGATTGCTGCTCAAGAAACATTTCTTTTTTTAATATATTTTTTCTCATTATTATCTTTTCTGAATACATTTCAATAAATTAGTTTTGTCGAAACCATGTTTTTTTCCCCCCAGGATTCTTTGATAAATATTTAAAAAAACCATTTATTTTAAATATATATATTTTAAATATTTGTATACTGCCGTTTCTGATCAATTTAATGTATCCTTAATAAATAAAAAAAATTAAAACAAAAACAAACTAACTAACTAAAAGCCTTGACACGTGAAAATATTCATGTCACATGATCAGTCTTTTCATGTAAATTTATCATTCAATAATGCCTTTTACCGAACAGAAACAATTTTAAATCAGAATTTCATAATACAAAGAAATATGTCCAACATGTCCAAAGAAACAATCCAACATGTTTTTTTTTACTTTTCAACTTATTGCAAAATACTTATACAAAATATTGCAAGCATAAATATATATTTTAAGAGAGCCAGCAACATTGGAACCCTTTGACTTCCACTGAATAGACATTTCTCAACATATCTTCTTTTATGCTCCACTGCAGAAAGGAAGTTAAAGTGAATGATGAGAGAATTTGTTTCTTCAGTGAACTGTCTCTTTAAATCCACTTCTCAGAAAGAGAGGTCTGCAGGGTCCGCCTGGGCCTGGTTATCAAAAACAGAGATATGCAGGACTAATGATGTTTCCAAAGGTTTCCTGTGTTCGCCGTCACGCTCCGTAAGCAGCGCTAAGCCTCGGTTTGATTCTCAACGCACATGAAATCAGTGGTGCGCCGGTCGTGTGCATCGAGCCGTGCAGATAACTCCGCAGTACGACGAAATCAGACACAAGTTAAGTAGGCTCAAGATTTCTGATAATGCTACAGTAACAATGCAACTGGACGATCAAAAGATCTTGACCAGCAGAGATTTTCTTTCTTTTTTTAATCATGATCTTTTAGCAGTAGGGATTTCCCATTAATTTCTATTAATACTTTAGCGTATTTGCATTGGGTAAAATATTGGACTGTTAGGAAAAAAACTTATGATAACATTTCTAATAGATCAGAATATTTTATTTATTTATTTATTTTTTTATTTTTTTATTTAATTAAGTTTTAATTAAATTTTATTTTATTAAATTTTATTTTATTTTATTTTATTTTATTATTATTATTTTTTTTTTTATTATTCGTCTCATTTCATTTCATAATTGCAGAGGCTGTCTTTCCATATACATTTTGTCATTATATTTTCTGCACTTTGGCAGATGCTTTTTCCCCCTTAAGCAACTTACAGTGCATTCAAGCTATATATTTTATCTGCTGCTTTTCCTGGGAACTGAACCCATGACCTTGGCGTTGCTAGCGCTAGTCTCTGCCAGTAGAGCTGCAGGAACATCATTACCAGCTCGGGTGTGCAATCCTTCATCCATTATTCCTTATGAAATCTCTTGCTGCTGGCTTTTTTTTTGTTGTTGCTGTTTGTTTGTTTTCGCTAAACTACATCCTGTGCCACAACACCTACTCAAGAAATCATGCCACAATGATTTTTATCAGCGAGCCATCATTGTTTAGGTTTCATTTAGCGCAATTATGTGTTAGCCAAACGGAAGAGGAAAAGCGTGGGCATGTATGACATCACAGTTTGACCGTAGTATGTTTGGGAAAACACATTTTGTAGATTTAATCTGTTGTGTCCTTTTCACCTTCCTTTCTTTTCTGCTGTCCAAGGCTGCATTTATCTGGTCAAAAGTACTGTACAGCAAAAACGGTAATTATTATTGTGATTTAAAACAACTGTAATTTATTCCTGTGATCATTACTTGAGTCTTCAGTGTCACATGATCCTTCAGAAATCACTCTGATGTGATGATGTGCTGCTCAGTTATTAGTAATGTTTCTTGTTATTATTATGTCGCTACATAATGGAAAGCACGGCAGTTTCAGGATTCTTTAATGAATAGAAAGAACATTTATTTGAAACAGATTCTTTTGTAACCTTTTAAATGTCTTCACTGTCACTTTTGATCAATGTAGGGCATCCTTGCTGAATAAAAATATCATTTGTTTAAATCTCACTACCCCAAACTTTTAAACGGTAGTGTATCAGTTTCCACAAAAACACGACGCCTCACAGCTGTTTTCAGCATTGATAATAATAATAAACGATTCTTGAGCATCAGATGATTTCTGAAGGATTATGTGACACTGAAGACTGGAGTAAAAATGTAAAAAAAAATCAGCTTTGATCACAGAAATAAATTCCAGTTTGAAATATTCCCAAGCAGAAAACAGTAATTTTAAATTGCAATAATATTGCACATTTTTTCCTGTTTTTCTGATCAAATCAAACCGCCTTGATGAACAGGAGAGACTGCTAAAGTCTGCTTTACGGTGGTAAATCTGTCACACAGCGCAGCACACCTTAACCATTTCCTCCTGTTAGTCCCAGAGAACGTGTTGACAAATGAGCCGATGAATTTCAGGTTGATATTTTGCAGGCCTTAACCCTATGATGCGGTTCTTCCCAGAGTGCCGTGCGTTCCGTGCAGCTCTTGAGTCTCTCAGGGCCCTCTGGGAGACATGTGCCTTTCCTCTCTCTCACTCTCTCTCTCCGCTGCCACAAATTGCTTGCAGATTTTTCACACGTAGTAATGTGCTGGTTTGTAAACTGGGGTAATTGCAAACACCACCAAACAGCTTCAGCTATCGTCATGCATCACTGGCTAGGCACGATCTGTACAGGCCTGGGTGCGTCCTCACGCCAGACGCCGCTTGTGCTGATACGCTAGCATTTGGTAATTCATGCTATTATCAAACAGGGCTGCACATATAGAAAAGAGCGGGTTTTCGCTCTCTTTGTGTGTGTATGTAGATCAGAGAAACAGATTTAAGATACCAGATGTACATAGGGAAAACTGGGGCTAGTTGTCACACTTTGTTCACACATTTTTCTCAGTGCAGAGTCCTTTTTAAACGGTAGTTGGTGTGTATACCGTTCAAACATTTGGGGAGGGTACCATTTTTAATGTTTGTAATGTTTCTTTTGCTCACCAAGGCATCATTTATTTAATAAAACAATTAATATATTAATAATAATAAGTAAATATATTATGAAATATTGCAATTTAAAATAACCATTTTGTATTGAAATACATCTTAAAATGTAATTTATTCTTGTGATCAAAGCTGTATTTTCAGCATCATTACTCAGAAATTATTCTAATTTGCTGATTTGCTCCTCAAACAACATTTATTATCAATGTTTAAAAACATAGATGGTGTTTAATAGTTTTGTGGAAACGTGTTTTTTTGGATAAATAAAAAGTTATAAGTGAGTTTTTATGTGAAATATCAATCTTTTGTGACATTTTTAAATGTATTCAGTCACATTTGATTAAATCAATGCGCCCGTGCTAAATAAAAATATTAATTTCTGACAAAAAAAGTACTCACCCTAAACATTATTATTAATAAATACAGTAGAATTTTTTTTTCTTATAAATTCTATTATATATTAATCTATTTTGCATGTACTTTAAAGGCTTAACAGCTAACATTAAAGATTAAAACAATTATGAAGCAAAAAAGGTTAATAAAACCGAATATGAAAGGTGAAATGTAATTTTATTTTAAAAAATCATATGACAACCTGCCGTGACATATATGTATATATATATATCAACAACAACAACCTTATGCTGAAAACACATACATCTTTTAAGTTAAAGTCCATTTTCTGACATTTAATTTAATTAACGGCAAAAAAGGGTCCCACTTTAAATTAGGTGGTCTTAAGTACTTTAAGTTAATCATTTGTTACAATGCACTTACTGTTTGTACATTGTATTTATACAGTATATATATATATATATATACGTTACATGCATGTGCTATTATAATAAAAATTAATTATGCATAATTACATTAAAGTAACCCTAAGCCAAATCCGAATCCTAAACCTAGCCAATTAGTTAGTACATATAGTTAATTAATATGATTTAGTACATAAATGAATAATTTCAATGTAACAACACCTTTTGATCTAGGTGTTTGTAATCGGCATGCACTGTGACAACCTGCCCCAGGCTCCCATGTTTCACAGCCACTGCCCTAAAATAGCTTGTGTGTGTGATTTCACACAATATAGCTAAATCTGCAGGTGTGTGTCTCTGATTGCGCTGACAGCAGCTGATGTCACTCGAGCTTTTACCTCGCCTGACTCATCTCAGGCTGTCTTTCAGAATCAAAACAGACCTGCAGCATATCGGCAGCGAAAGGATGGGCGGGCCTCACCTGTGCCAACACACACACACACCTGCTCGAACCTCACGCTTACACACGTTCACACACGGCCCACGACTCTGAGGTGTGAGGTTATACACGAGCGTGTGTGTGAGAGTGTGTCCAGCGTCAGACACAATAGATGTCCGTGTGTGTGTGTGCGTCAGCTGTCTCTTTACCGCCATGGTTTTGTCCACGCTGGCATGTCTGGACTGGTGTCCTCACGATAGCGTGTGTTAGCACATGATTCTCCACGGCCTCCACCTCCCTCAACGTCTGTCATGTTGGTATTTATCACATTTTTACTCTGTCTCTCACTGTCTATCTCCTTCCCCTTATGAAAAATCATTTTAACAGGCCCTTTGTCTCTTATATTCTTGTGTTGTCAGAGTGTCTTTCTCCTGTAAGAGGGCAGAATCAGCCATATCGTCTGTCTTCATTATGGCGTTTCAGGGTCACGGTAGGTCACATGCGCAGGGAGGGTCACGGACGCGCAGCGGGCAACCAACAAACCCCAAAACCCCACATCTCTCTCATTAAACCGCCTCGCTTCTCTGCTTTTCCCAATGGTCAGCACACTAGAGAAAAAAATTAAAAACCCAGAAACAACATCAAATATATTACAGGACAATACGTAATTATTCACTGACTAAATATTAAGAATTATTTATATTTTCAGTAATTAATAATTAACGAATGTGCTTCAAAACCCATTATTGGTTTAAAGGTAGCAATCATTTTAATGAAATTATAATCTAAATCTTGAAAATATTCAACCTCCACCAAATATTAGAATTTTCATTTGATAAAAGAATTTTCATGATGTAGGATTTTTCAGATTCCAGACCAATTTTCCTAATTTAGCTCGGTACTTAATAATAATAATAATAATTATTATTATTATTTGTTTATTTATTTTTAATTTATTTTCTTTAGACGTTCGTTTTATACAAAGGCTTTGATAGTTCAGATTTTTTTCCGCAGATTTAAGAGTATATATTTTAAATATATAATAGTAAAAACAAACAGGTTATTGTGAAATAAGCGGAGTCGTTTCTAAAAATATGCTATTTATACGATAAAATCTAATGTTTTGATAGTATAAGATCTTAAAAAGAAAGGGGAAAAAAATCCTTGTACTGATTTGCTATAAACATCTCTGCTGTGCTGGCACTGAAAGCGAGGTAAATGCGTTATATATTTAAACGGATGTGTTTTATTTCGTTTTGTGTTGCTGTAAAACAGCTTCATTCCTCCGGTTTGGCGTATCTCCTAAAGCGATCTTATTTGCTGCGAGGATATTGCTATCAGAGGATATTAGATTAGGTTACTGTCTATTATTTCGTTTAAATCGGTTTCTTATGAATATAATAAAGTCTTATTTAAGCTAGACTGATCACTGCAGTTGTTAAGAGGTATTTTTAAAGCTCGGGGCTGTAATCGAATTGGTCTTTGGTGCAGGAGCCTATCCTGTAACATTTTCTCTCCTCTCCTCTAAATAATCTGATAAATGCGCATGGAATCGACATCATTATATTTAATAGCCGGATTTATTATAGTTTAGAGCGTATTAACCGAAAACATCCGAAAGGAATCATCAGGAAAAACAATCAATATTCAATTTCTCCAGACAACCGCGCGCTCTCCTGAATCGGAGTCCAGTCGGAGATCTGAGACTCTTTTGTGGAGTGTTTTTGTTTTAGGCTTCCAGTGTTGATGGTTTTTCTTTCTTGTTGCGCCAGCTCAGTAAAACTAGGGTAATGATCACACTTTTCTTTATAGAACTATAGTGGAACACTGCCAAAGTTTCCAAAGTAAAATGTAGGCTGCAATCGGTGATTTTAAACTAACCAAGAAAAATCAGGTAAAGTTTTTGATTAAAAAAAAAAGTTTCAGTAATAGGCCTTTTAAATAATGCTTCTAGGCTTCTTTATTTATTCTATCGCTGCTTGTCATCCGTGTGGCTTGAATATGGATTTTAAAAATAATTTGCCAAGAAAACTGCGTTGGTTATAATATAGGCCTTTATGCCAATAATTAATGCCACAATCTACGTTATTCAAGTCATTTTCTTTAGCCGAGCAGTTTTTTTGCATTGATTGGAAGGTGCTTGGGTGTGTTTTTGTTATTATTAATTGATTTTACCGTCAGTGACAAACTAACACAAATGATTCTCTGGCGCCCGACAGCAAACGCGCTTTCCAGCTCGTTCATTTCCATCCGACTGCTGGCACACACTTGAGAGATGATGTCTTCTCTCTTTTAAGCATTAATGTTGCAGGAACGGGCGAAAGGGAAAAAATAACACAGCGATTATTTTTAATTGAGCTGGCAGAAATCTTGCGCTCCTCATAAACGTGGTAAAAATGGCGGACGTGACGCGCGCTTTACCGACTTTTAACTATGTATCAGGCTTTTCCTGACCTCTGTAAGGAGCAACGAGACTCGTGCTGGGATTGTAGGTGAGAAACTAGGCCGTGGTCTGTGAGGGTTTTGATGACAGGACGAATAAAGGTTGATGATATTCGACGGTTTGCTACATTAGGAACTTTTTAAGACACTTTAAATTATTCCACTGAGTTATTAGCTTATTAGTGTCTTTTAATACTTTTGAAAAGAGATGACAGGCCCATAAAACAAGTCACGAGAGGTCCTATGCGTTTATTAACGGCGGCAACAGTATGTGATTCGGTGCAATAAAGTGTTGTTTTATTGAAAGTTCAATAACAACAACGAACAATTCTTCCGCCCAGTAATATAGTTCATTAGCCTAATAACCGTAGGCTATTTACGGTTGCCAAGCAACCTGGCGTATTAATATAGCCGCAACTGTGCGTTGGATGCGGAATATTTGGACCACAGTATTTGTTTTCACAAATTTCACGGCGCTTCAGATGTTTGTGTGTCCTTAAAGTCCGTGATTTAAATTTTTTTTTCTTTCTTTCGTAATTTATTGTGTTTTTGGGAGGAATAACAAATTGGAGTGCGTTACAGTAAAGATTGTGTAAACTAGATAGGCTATTTGTTTATCCTACAAAAGCAGTCGAACATATAACAAATATTTGAACCAATATTTATTTTTAATGAATACTATTTAAATTATTTTAATAGCTTAACTAAGTTTTAATAAAAAAAATAAAATAAAACTTAATTTTTATTTTATTTGTATAAGAGCTTTATTCTCTGGCGCCGCCGTTCTATAGAAGAAGTGAATTGTGCTTTAGGCAAGTGAATTTCCAAACGCACATGTTGATCAGAAGCTAATTATCTCATACTCGCACTGGTAGCACTAGAGGAAGCCATTAAGGGCTGTGTTTCAAACAGAGAAGGGATTGTTTGAAATAAAGGTGCTGCTTTTATTGAAACAAATGCATTCATAAACAAATTCTGCTCTCCTCTGGTTGTGTGCTTCAATTAGCATCTTATTAGAGACCTCAAGCAGGTGTTGGTTTTGACACGTAGGCTCCGATTTGAAAGAGGAAGCACTAATGAAGAGTTTTACTGCGATGGGAGAGCGTTATCACCATACATCCGTCCAATGATGTTTTCTTGGTCTCTCATTTAAGAGATATTTGCATATGTTTGCTAATCCAGCATTTCAAATCAATTTCCCTTTTCTTTTTGTTTTTGTTTTTTTTGTGGGAAGAACATCATCCAAGCAGTCATTCACTGATTTTTAGTTTTTTTAAGAAATCGTCAGTCAGAATCGATCGACAGCTCGGACTGCGTCTCGTTTCGTCTCAGATCTGAACATCTCTAGGAATCTCTGCTGTGCTTTATGCTGTAAGCAGCTGTTGTTTTATATTCCTGTTGATCGCAAGATTAAAGTATTCCCCAAACTCAGATAGATGATTACGATTGCATGTAAAAAATAAAAAGCAGCGTTTACGCTCCCAGTCAACTCTGTCAAGAAAATTGTGAGATTTGAAAAGCATTTTAGAGCGTTTCGCTGGCAAATTTCTCATGCACAAATTAAAATTTGCGCAATTAAACGTCGGACAATGTGAGAAAACAGTGCTTGCATTTGTGCTCGATGTGATCTTATATATATACTCATTAGTGCTTTAGAGAGTGCTTCTCTTACAATTGATTTTTTTTCCGAACAACTTTTTGAAGTTTAGTGAGCGGCTTCACGTCTCGCGTCCGTCGGCCTGCTGCATTCAGCCTGAGCTCCTCGTTTTCTCAGACAAACACGGCATATGTTTGTTTTAAATTAGAGATGCACACGGGGAGCGAGGGGTGCGCGGTCGCGTTCCTCTTTGTCTCGGCCTCTAAATCCACAAGCAGCTGCCGGCTGCAGGGTCTGCTGGGAGTTTCGGAGAGAGCCGTGCGCTTTCTCCCATCGGTCTGTGCCAAGGTGGCGTTATGCAAGCCGCGGCGACCGCGACCCAGACTTAACAACACGGTTGCCATGACTAGCTTGATGGGATGCTGAACTTTGTCTCGGTGGTGGATAGGAACTTGTCAAACTGGCAAATTGTGCACCACCGGACTGGACTGCATGCTCTTGCCCTTCTCTCTCTTTCTCTCTCTCTCTCGTTCTGCCACCAGCTCCCCTCCTTGCTTTCCCCTCCCTTTCAGCTCTTCAAGCTAACGTATTGGCTGAGCTACAGGCATCTTGTTGCCAAATAGGTGGGCCCTACTCGTGTTGGCAAAGGCTCAGGCAATGGTTAAGGAAAGAGCGCGGAGAGGACGAGAGAGAGAGAGCGAGCGAGCGATCGAGAGAGAGAGTTGGAGAGAAAAGGAGTAAAAAAAGCAGCAGCACTTGGGTTTGCCAGCGGTCCTGCGAGCTCGTCCAACATTGATTCGGTTCTCTTTTTTTTTATTCCTGCCCGTATTCTGTGCTTTGCATTAGCCAGCATCCCCCCCACCCGCCCCCCGTCATCGCCGGAGTGTGCAGGCATGTGCGCGCGTGTGCCTGCGTTATGTGTGTGCCGCGCTCTCTGAGTTTTTTGCCGGATCCAAAGATCTAAGAAAACACTCATTGCGCTTTGCCAAGGATTTTTTTTTTTCCGGCATTGTTTAGATTTTTTTTGTAATTATTTGGAAAGCGAAAGCATTTATTTTAAGCGCTGCCGCTTTTCTAGTTGTTGTTTTTTTTTTCTTTCGTGTGTACACACCTTTATTTGCTTTCATTTTTGTTTTCTGTTTTTCATTTAAATTTTTTCATTTAATTTTTTTTTTTTTTGTGCAGCAATAATTTTTTTGTAATAACTGATTTTATTTTCTTGATTTTGAATTGAACTTCTTTCCACCGTCAATTGGAGCGCCTCCAGTCTTTTTTCCTTTTTACCCAAGTTTTTTTTTTTTTTTTTTTTGTTGGTCGCCAATTCTTCATCTTTGCCAAGCCAGCAGTTGTTGTTTCGGCGTGAGTGGCAAAGAACTGGTGCGGGTGGATTTTTTTTTTCCCGTCCTGAACGGCGTGCCAAATTTATGATGAGAGTGCAAAATGGTAACTACCAGCCTTTCTCTCTCTTTCTGCTCTTGTCTGCAGTGTGTGCTTTTCACGGTGCTATCTGCCTTTTCAATTGTCGAAATGTGAACATGCCTGGATTTCTGCACGACAGCAGCCCGCAGACAGGATTTGATGGCAGGTCTTGAAGGGACGCAGTTTAACCGCGGTCTTGTTGTGGCGAGAGTTGGCGGAGAGGGTCTGGGGCACGGCGGCCCTGGCACTGGGGTACCGTGGCGCGGTTTAGGCTTTGTCACTGAGCGTTGTGTGGTGAAGGTATTATTGGAGAGCTGAATGAGTCTTCCGTTGCCGTGGGGATCGCCAAGCGTTTCTTGGCCTGACTTGAGCTAAAGAAGCTGCTTTCTGTGAATCGCAGAATCCCGGAATTCCAGTACAGCCGCTGAGATCTTTAAACTGTCTGAAAAAGAGCCTCCTTTAGCTTTCAATTTGCGTTCGCTTTCGTTTAATTTAAAGGCTTTGTATTTGTGTAGGATAGATGTGTCTGAACTTGAGGGAATTTTGTTTTATGCATGCTTCTGTTGTGAAAATGAAAAATAATGATCGATCACATTCTCACAATGGCTTACAATTTATGGATTTTATTGCTTCATTTTTATGTTTGCTCAGCGTTGACAGAAATGCCAAAATGAGATACTAAAAGCAGAAAATTGGCATTAAAATCCATAAAAATCAAATGGCTCGTCTTGGTAAATGGAGGCTAAATAGAATGTATTACTTCAAATTGATTGACTAAATTGATTTCTTAATTTGTATTTTTTGTTGTTTTCCAGTCAAAATAAATAATAAATGTATTTGAGGAACAGAAAGAATATCCTGAATTAAGTTTTTTTTCCTTACGTTTACCTCAAATATTTTTTTTATCTTTTAAACCTCTTTAAAATGATTATTTAAGATTTCTTTAATAATTAAATGATTTAAGATTCATGCTTAAATCTTGAAATGCATACAAATGGACTTAATTCAGCATGCATTCTTTTTATTTGAGATATTTTCTAAGTAAATGTGATTACGCGCAATGCATCCTTTTCCAAAGTTCTCATACATTAATTAAGCTCCACGATTAAGTCTCTGAAAATTAGCTTTTTTTTCTTCTTCTTTTTTTAATCCAACAGGATGAATTTCATCCCTTCATCGAGGCTTTGCTGCCACACGTCCGCGCGTTCTCCTACACCTGGTTCAACCTCCAGGCCCGCAAACGCAAGTACTTCAAGAAGCACGAGAAGCGCATGACGAAGGACGAGGAGCGCGCCGTGAAAGACGAACTCCTGGGCGAGAAGCCCGAGATCAAGCAGAAGTGGGCGTCCCGTCTGCTCGCCAAGCTCCGCAAAGACATCCGGCCGGAGTTCCGCGAGGACTTTGTGCTCACCATCACGGGGAAGAAGCCTCCATGCTGTGTGCTGTCCAACCCCGACCAGAAGGGCAAGATCCGCCGCATCGACTGTCTGCGGCAAGCCGACAAGGTCTGGCGCCTGGACCTGGTGATGGTTATCCTGTTCAAGGGAAGCCCGCTGGAGAGCACGGACGGAGAGAGGCTGGTCAAGTCACCGCAGTGCTCCAACCACGGCCTCTGTGTGCAGCCGCACCACATCGGGGTGTCCGTCAAAGAACTGGACCTGTATCTGGCCTACTTTGTCCACACGCCAGGTGAGTCACAGTTACACACACACAAACACGCTGAAACATGCCGCTGCGTAACCCGGTTCAGGAAACGCGGTCCGATTCAGTTCCGGGCTGGATTCCAGAATGGACTTGAATGCAAATATATGCAAATACATGCTTTGTTGTGTTTATTTCTTTGTTGTTATTTGTGTGGTTGCGATCAAACTTGAAGGAGTGTGTATGAAATTGTGACATTTTTGACTGTGTGTGTGTGTGAAATAGTTTATAGGTTATGTTCGCTGTAGTGTGTCAGATTGTGTATTGTGGTGGTGACAGCTGGCCTTCTCCCAGCTGGTGTAAAGGCCAGACACACACACACACACACACACACACACACACTGGTTAGTTATACGGCTGCCTTTAAATAAACACACCTATAATCAGAGCGATCACATTCTCACACACAGAACGTACTTTCGATTTACACTCTTCATTTATGTATTTCATTGAAATATCAAAATTAGATACCAAAATCAGAATTTTAACATTAATAATCCCAACAATGAAAGGACTTTTATGTAACTTAATGATAAATACAGGCTAAACAAAATAAGTTTAGTAATAAGTTTATAAAAATGTATTTATAAATTATATTATATTTTATATATATGAAATATATGTATTATTATTTTTATCGTATATAATAATAAACAAGGTAATTGCTAGGATATTATTATTTCATATTAACACTTAATGTCTTCTCCGTCTCAACTACAACAGTTTAATTTAAAGTGTTTTGTTTAAAACATGTATTTATTTATTAATTGTAATAGTAAAAAACTATTGTCACATGTCAGTTATTATTTCAAGACACTTAAAGTAATGCTTCCAGCAACTGCTACAACAATAATGGTTCATTTAAAATGGATTTTATTTTATTATTTTGTATTTATTTGTATATTTTGATGTTAGAATGGGTGATTGTGGTTTTGTTGCAAGTGTTTATTTGTCAGCTGCGCTTTACGTGTGTCACTGTATTGGCGGCTGTTCATCAGAAAACAGAGAAAGAGACGCTCACAAACAGCGCAATATTATATTTGCAGCTATTTACAGGCAGCTCAGTTATTTAGCTATTATCTGTGCACTCAGAGTATGTGAACAGGCCTTTGTTGTGACACAGAGCCATAATTCTGTTTGTTGGCAGGGCCTCCGAAAGAGATTTTGTTGCCCATGCCGAGTTTCCCTTTCGCTCCGCGTGGAACTCAGCATCAGTTAGCCGGTTCACCATGCCGTTCTTTTCCTGTTTAACGGTATGCCAGGACTCAGATTATCTCCTGCTGACCCGGCCGAATCTCCTGTCTTAATCCGGACGCTATTAAAGCAGCCCGATGGCTCATTGTTCCGGCCACATCCACTTTACCATATTGAGGGAATAGTGCTGCAGCGTTAGTTCATTTCCCTTAAACACTGACAGACCCCGTTTTTTAACGCAGTTGCTATTCCGCGAAGATTATTCTCAAAGCAAACATTTGCATTTTTTTTTTTTTTTTTTCGACTGCAGTTTTAAACGGCCAGCGCCTGCCAAAAGCCAGGCCTGGTTTAGATCACTCCTGCTTTTGCTGTCTCTGAAAATCAGCGTTTACATTTCGGCCCACAGTACTGCGTGTGCTATGATATTTGCACGCTGCAGATCGGGAGACGCGATTCGTGTATAATTCACTCTCCAGGTCTGGTTGTTTAGTGGTTTATTGACAAGATGCGTGTCGTATCGCCCCCTAGGAGCGATTAATGGCGTTAAACGCCGACGCTTAAATACCCAGGAGCATGACGGCGTAATTACGCTCGGCCTCCTCGCCGTACGCCGGCTGTATTAATGATGATGATTAATGGGAGGTTTTGACGAGCACCTCGGATCGGCCGTCTCGCGCGGCCCAACCAAAAAAAGTTGTTATTTCTCTTCTGCGTTTGTCAGAATGATGGATGTTTTCTCTGGGGTTAGTCATCTTTGGAGCTCACCACGTCATGCGGCTTCCATTATCGCACAGTCATGATAAAAACATGTGCCTGCTCTCATCTCTGATCGAGCTGTGTCCAGCTCAGACTGCTGATAAAACGCCGGCCGCGGTGCCAAGTTCTGTAGTCAGGCGAAGGCTATACAGCTCTGTGTTGTAAAGGAGAGAGAGAGGGATAGACGCTGAAAAGAGGGGAACTAATGGTGGCCTTTTCCTTTCAGAAAAGGAAATAGATGTATATAGTCGAACAACAAAAGACTCTTGAAGTGCGGTCAAGCATTAAATCACTTGTTTCACAGCGAATCATCGATTCAGGATGGTTTCCACAGCTTTCAAAGGTGTTGGAGATATCAGAGAGGTGTCACGATTTTAAAAATAAAGACAGATTTTGTGCTGTGGGTGTTCGATGATGGCGTGAGCCGGTATTTGTATTTTTTGCATTAGTTTTTTTTTTTAGCTGAGCGGTTGCATCTCTTTAGAAGTGACAAAAGCAATGAGACCGCTTGCCGTCAGGCCTTTGGGCGGCAGAGTTTTTTTCTTGGCTGGTTATGGAGGTGATTCCCGCTGCTTCAGGCTTTGAGGCCTGTACCCTGACCGACAGCTCTGACCGCTGACACCTCGCTCTGGTCACCTTCACATTCGATTTGATTTGGAGCTGCAATGTGAAGGTGCTGCTTGGATCGCACTCAGGAAGCTGGTTTTCCTGTGTTTGTGAGAGAGAGAGATGGTTTGTGTAATTACAGGTGCTGGAAAAATATTAGTCCATTAGGGTTTAGCTTTTATGCTTTGGCTGCTTTTAAAAATATGACATCAGGATTTTTTGAAACCTGTGTTATAGCTCATTACTTTAGTGTTTGCTTCAGTGATGGGATGAAAAAATTTATTTATATAATCCTCACTTTTTGTTACATTTTATATATATATTTAAATATAAGTAATGTGTTTTTATATATATTTTTTATGTACATTTCATTTCTTTTAAAATAGTTAAATGTATATACATATATATATATATATATATATTTTTAAAACTTCATAAATAAATTTCACAAAATCAAAATTGAATAAAAAAAATACATATTCTTGTTAAATAAGTGTTTTCATAAATTAATCTTTCATAGGTATTTTACTAATCGTTCATTTTAACAGCAAACCTCTGATGCTGAGTTTTGAATTTATGCTACAGAAGCGTTTAATTTTACAAATATTTTATCTTTCAAATATGCTATTAGCTAATATTTTAACATATAGTCTATTTAGAATTATGTATATAATTAAATATATAATATATAATGAATATATAGAATTAGGTTTGCTTTAATGTGTGTAGGTGAAATATACAAATAATAATTTCCCTAAAGATGTTTAAATTCTTTCACTTAATAGTTATGATATGCGGTGTGTGTCAGATGAGATAAATATATTTAAGCAAATAAGATGGAAAATGCACGAGAAACACACAAGACGTGCGCGTTTGAAAAGCATTTCCTTTTAGCTGTTAGTCCTCTAACATGGCACAATCGTCACCGTGAAAGAAAGTCCAAAAATTCAGAAGATCACTGCAGACCAGAAAGAAACGGCGACGCTGAAATGGAAAAAAACAGGAGAAATGGAGGAGAAGGATTGACTTTGGCTGGGGTCTGCCTTTCTTTACAGCCTTTCGTTGGGATTAAACGGGCAAAGAAAACCTACAGAGGTAAAAACACACAAACCTATAACCAAACAGAAATGATGCTAACCAGAGATATTGATATTCTCTAGCAGTTTAGAGGAGATTATATCAGCAATAACCACAGCAAATGAATCCTCCTCCTCCCGATCAACTATTAATTATTAGTAATGTTATTATTTGCATTGTTGCATTTGTTAAAACGCAGAATAGAGCAGCGGGCAGAGAATAAAGACGGTGCTGCAAAATGCCAAAATGGAAACAAAAGCCGGTCTGCAAAGGGAACTTCGACTGGTGTGTGTGTTTGGCACTGCCGCACGGATCTCAGCTTTTCAAATCACGCCACACGCTCTGCCAACATCCCTCTCTCTTTCCCAGCCTCTCCTTCCATTTAACCCCGCTTTTTCAGGCCTTTTCCTCCGAGCACGTCCTCCCTCTCTCGCCATCTTAACACCTCCGTCAATCCGCAGACGGGAAAAACAAGCCTTTACCTCGCCCCGCAATTCTGTATAGAAATATACCCTCGCTTTCTGTCGCAGGAAGATGCAGGTTTTTATGTTTTGTTTTGTTTTTTTGGGGATGGGGGGGTGGGGTCATTTTCTTTTTTTTAATGATTCAGAAATTGGCCGCCGTGAACGATCCCATACGCTGGGAAAGCCACGTTCCAAATCAAAATGGAGAGTTTGGCAGCGCTGACTTTGGCTGCCGGGCTTCTGTCTGTGATGTTAGACGGTAAAAAAACCGGAGTCTGATAGATCATCCAGCTAATCGTGTTTAAGTACATATATTTTTACACAAAATCACCCTTTAGGCGTCTGACCGGAGCGGTCAAACTGTCGCCAGCTGAATTAAAGTTTCTTTAACTTCTGAAGAGTGTCAGGAGAACCGGCTAAAAGGCGGCATTAGCGCATGACACTTTTGACAACCGGCTTTTACCAGATGAGAGTCACAGAGTTTGACATAAGCCCTCATAGGAATGTGTGTTTTTTGTGTGTTCGCTCTGTGACGTTATTTCTACACGGGTGTGTACGGCACGCTATGAATGACACGCCGGACAGGCTAATAGCGGCAGTCAGACTGAGCGAATAATGATTGGAAAATGAGGGCTATTATTGAACTAGAGTAAACAGCACAGGACTCTGGTGAAAAGACCTCATTCACCAGAGCGCTGGAGTGCAGCGGCTTTCTTCTCCTCAGGGGTCCTACTGCCGCTCTCAGAATCCGCCTTTTGTTCACCACAGAGACGGACGGAGAGAGAGAGAGAGAGAGAGAGAGCGGTCTAACGAGACCTTCGTTTTGTCGTGTCGATGAGGCCGCTTCATCACTGCAACAGTAGACACACACTGACTGCCCACGGGGCACTGACTGGAAAACTACTTTTTGCTACTATCGTGGGTACTTTCATAACGAAGGACATTTATGAGCTGCTCGTTTGCAGAAATTGACCATGGTACGCTAAATTAATTGTACAGTAATGGTAATACCATGGTAGTTTTATGCTACTTTTTAGAGCTACTGCTTTTTTTATTTTACAGAAATATGCCTGATTTGGATTTTCCACATGCCAACAAAAAAATACTATTACTATATAATACTGTTGTGTTTTTTTTTTTTTTTCAGGACTATGGTGATATTAATAAATACTTGACATATTTACTGACACTTTTTGTTCCAGCATAGCACTATTATAATAAATTACTGTGATTTATATTTGATTTGTCTTTTATGTACAGAAAGTATATCAACAACAACAAAAAATAAAACAATGGATCTACCATGTTTTTATATATATATATATATATATATATAGGGACAGAGTAACATGGTCATATAGTAAATATTCCCTTGCAAAAAAGTACCATGGTAAAATAGCAAAAAGTTCAATAGTGTTTTTCTTTTTCTTTTAATTTATAGAATTTTTTTTATATTTTTTTTATTTATTGCCTGCTAATTTGTGTGTACCCTACAAATATATGTATTAATAAAAAGATATAGAAATATTTTACATACATTTTTTTTTTAAATATTTATTTATTCAGCGCTCAATACAATATATGTATTAGCTTTCTTGCTGAAACTGACTGTACTATTGTACAGTGACAGAATATGATTATTAACATGGTACTTTGTGTTTTTTTTCTTATGAAGAAAATTATTTCTTAAAGGTAAGTGCAAATCAGCAGCAAATGTGCCATGTTTTCATCACCATGGTTCTATGGTGATACAGGACATTTACGTTATTTACAAACACATGTCATGATGTGTGTGTGTGTATATGATTACATTTCCATAAAAAGTTTCAGTTTTTATAATCTTTGATGTGGTAAACAAATTTGTGGTTGTTTCATAAACTTCTCACACAATGCTTCAGGGCTCTTTGGCATTGGATGTGAATGCTAATGTATGGATGTTGGCTTGGAGCAGTGTGAGCAGGTTTCTGTGCGTTGTCTGTGTGGAAGCACTCGTGTGCGTGTGTGTAAATGCATGTGAGCTAGAGAAAAAAATGCATCAGGGCAGCTCAGGGACGCAGAGTGTAAACTAGGTGCTAATGCCTCCTTTTGCCTGTTTTGTCAGTGCAAACGTTCTAATTAATGGGAATGGAATAAATAAATTAAGCGGCTACGTCTCTCCACAGCTGAGCAGCGCGAGAGAGCGGCTGTGAATTTCTCTTCCTGTTCCACTTATCATGTTATGACCTATTAGCCCAGGCTTTGATGCAGAGGCTTTTGTCTACACACACACACACACACACACACAAAAGCAGCTTTATTCTGTCGGCTTTATGAGGTATTCATGTAACTAATAAAATCATTTTCCTCCAGATTTGAATTCATTGTGCATGTAATTGACTTTGCAGAGAGTGCACTAAAATACATGCAAGTAAAGAGCCACTGCTGGTTAGTGGTGTTTGCTAAGTCAAGCATTTGTACTTAGGCTAGAGGTATACAGTATGTTCATTTTTGGGTGAACTTGGTTGAAAAAGAGTTTAGCATCAGTTTGCTTCTTCATCGGCACACATTTTTGGAGAAATTTAGCATCACAGTTGCGGTTTGTGTTGTGGTATACAGTAGTTTCTTTTGGGAATGCCTCTGTGCTGTCCCATAATCCTTTGCACCATCCACAACCTGTACTGATCTCTCTTTACTCTGATATGTCTTGCTGTTCCAGTTTTTGCCTCTCTCTCGGTCTCTCACACACACACACACACACACACACACACACAGGATGGCCAGTGCAGGTGCAGTGATTAGAGCAGATTTATTGTAGTCTCTTGCTCTCATTTAGTCTAATTTTATAGAGCCGCTTTAATTACAGTGCAGCCCTGAACCTCTGAACCTTACCTGCACTGATGATAATGCTCCATTCACTCGCTCTCTGTCTTTCCCCGTCTCTCGGGAGGAGATTTTTAAATACATCGTAAGGTACATTAAAGGAATTATTCACCCAAATCGTTTACTCGCTGCATACTTTTTTTCCCTTTTTTCTTCAGTGAAAAACAAAATGAGATGTTAGGCAGAATGTTCAAGCTGCTCTTTTCTGTACTATTAAAGGTGATGGATGATACATTCTCTAGAATACACTAGAAAATGACCAATACTGGAATACTGACTTTACCCTTGGAACTGCTGAAATCAACATTGAAACAAACATCTTGTCACTTCATTTTGATGAATTTTTGGTTCTTTGTTGTTTTATGTGATGTTCGTGAGCAGGGTTAATACAGAGGACTAAAACTAAAACCGTATCAAAAACTGTTACTTAAAATAAACTTGAATAAACTGAAATAAAATTAAGCTTATTTTATAAAAAACGAAATACATTCATAAAACTATATAGGCATTTAAAAAATAAAAAAAACTTATAAACTAATAAAAACGAAAAAATTGGCCAAATTAAAATGTAAATAGATTAAAAAACCTATCTGAGCGTATCCTTCTGAGACTATAGAGCAGCTACACAAACATGTATCCTTTCATTTTAGCATTTTGCGTTCCTCCTCTCATCTGTTTTTCCTCTTCAGTCGACATCATCCCCTGTGACTCCTTGAACCAGAGATACAAGAAGTCGTGTTGGTGCCTGTGTGTGTGTGTACTGTATGTGCACATGTGCGTCAGAGTGCGAGGCTAGGCCATCTGCAGATAGCACATATGGGCAAAACCATCACAGACCCTTACACACACACGTCTCAGAGCAGCTGAACCCACTTCACACCTGATGCTGGGGGTCTGTGTGTTCCCCGCTCTATTCCACAAACACAGATGGGACTCTGAACCCCCAGGAAGGGCCTCAGACCGGGGGCTTTCCTGACAGTGGGTCCGGAGCGGTCGGCTCTGGTTGTGGGTGTGCAGGCGGTTTTATTGTGAGCAGATCTATTACTGCAGAACATCCTGAGGCTTTAGAAAGTATAAGTCACACGTATAGGTTGCCTTCAATTTCAATCAATCCATCCATTGTTTTATGAATCTATAGTTCCTTTCCTTTGAATTTCCAGCTTGTTTTATTCGTAAATGTTGTTGTCCGTAATGTAAGGACTTGACTGTTTGCTCCGAGTTCATCCGACTTGGAGTTGGGGTGGAGGAGCTTTGTCTGATGTGTTGAAAGCGAGGTATGCAGCCGTTAGCGTCATGATTGAGTGGATTTTATGGAAATGCTTTTTCAGAACTTTCTTAAATGTTCTTTTGAATCAGATATTGAGAGATAAGATACACATCACCATTATGTACTGTACGGCTGTGCAGTCTATAGCTTTAAACAAATGAGTGAAAACAATGACGGTTTTGGCAGCCCGATGTGTTGTTTTAGTGAAGTGATCTGCACTTGTTTTAACACACTCTGGGAATGTCTGTGTTGTATACATCATCTTTTATACAGCAAGAGCCTATTTTAACAGCAAGGCCTGTTCAGCATTAAATGCTAAACTGAATTAAACCTCGCTGAGGTCGTCAGCAAAGATTTAGGATTCGAAGTGAGAGTGTACACACACACACACACACACACACACACACAGAGTAGATCTCTGCCTGCTTTTGTGGTCAGATTTTAATCTGTGGTTGTGGCCCAAAGAATGCCTAAAGGTTTTGCTTTTCCAGTGTTCCTGTAGTTATTGTCTTCAATCAAATGTAAGTTTGTATTACCTTAAAGTCCTATCTTTGACTGTGCACAAAAGCACACTGGGAGTATTTTTAGTAGGGATTCATGGTATAGGTTATCTGTATAATCTACCATTCAAAACAAAGGGCTCAGTATGATTGTGATGTATCTTTTCTTTCTTTCTTTTTTAAAGAAATTAAGAGTTTTTATTCAGCAAGGACACAATAGTTTTTCAGAAAATATTTGTGTTTCTAATAAACGCTGTTCTTTTTAATGTATCCGTTTCTAAAACACTAAGACTATTGTTAATAGTGAGACTGTTTTTATAAGATTATAATAAGATTTATAGTGGCTTATCAGAATGATTATTGAAGGATCATGTGACACTGAAGACTGGAATAATGATGCTACAAATCATCACAGGAATAAATTACAGTACATTTTAAAAAATTTACTGTATTTTTGACCAAATAAATGCATCCTTGGTGAGCATTAAAAAATATATATATATTTAACAGGATTTCTTAGTATGCTGAGTACATATATTTGTATTCACTAGCATGCTGTATGAATATGCTGCAAGTGAATTTAAGCATAAATCATGCGAATGTTGAGTTTTTATTGTGGTTGTCCTCAAAACAGCTGTGGAGGGCCTCGTACCGCTGCTGGCTTGTGATTATTTAGTGAACGCTGCCACAGAATTTGCCTTTATATAAGCTGCCTGTGACATCATGGCTCGGTTTTTGATGCTGACTTGTGATAGGACACAGTTTAATGTTGCAGAAAGGTTCTCACAGTTACAGTTTGAGAAAATAAAGACGCTTTTGTTCCCTCGCTCGCTCCGTGGTTGACTTGCTTTCATTTTTGAGGGGGGAAAACCTCTAATTTGCCCACAGGTGACACACAAAACCAAAGTAACTCAAGCAAAGTCTGCGTCTCCGTGCTCCTTTGGGGTAATTTGATAGCCAAATGCAACACAAACAGTCTCAAATGACGCATTTTTCCGGTTATCGAATCACTCTAACGGTTTCCGAACCTCGTTTGCGCTCACGTTTTACAGTACATTTTCTCTCACTTTGCCTCTCTTTTTCTCACTCGTTCGTTCATGCTCTCTCTCTCTCTCTCTTTCGTTTTCTGCTCTCTCTGAGGAGTTGTCCTGGTTAGACCTCCGCTCGAAACACTCGGTAACACAGAGGCTCTTTGTGGTTGCGCTCTTTCACAAGGTGTTTGTGAGAAAGAGCAGGATTTCGCTCCTGTGCTCTCCTTTCCATGCTTTCCCCCCCCCCTTCTTTCTGTCTCTCTGTGGTTTGCTCAGTAAACACTCGTGTCCTACACATGCAGTTCATCGTATCGGGACAAAGCTGCTGAATCTCGCTGCGAGCAGGCCAGATTAAACGCACACTTTAGCTTCAAGGTTCCTCCTTTGCTTGACTTGGCCGTCTCCACCCAGGCTTGATTTGAATGTTCTTTAACACACACGCACACACACACATGCACAGATGTGCATACACTACACACATTTAGAGGTCAGCTGCAGCGGATGTGGCCGTGGCCATGGTGACATTTCTGAGGAAGACATCTGTTCGTGTTCTCTTCAGGAAGACTATCTGCGTGATCTTGCATATTCACACGTTAAAGGGAAAGTTCACCCAAAAATGTTATTTGTCATCATTTATTCATCCTCGTGTCATTCCAGATCACTGCCTTTCTGCTCTTGAACATAAACGACGATTAAGAAGATATTTTCAAAAACGCCCATACAATGAAAGTCAGTGAGGTTCAGTGTTGTTTTGGACCGCGTTGGCTTTCATACTTCTTCAAAATATCTTTTTTTTGTGTTCTGTAGAAGAAAAAGTCATTTGGAATGACATGAGGGCGAGTAAATGATGACAAATTTGTATTTTATCCTGTTGATTCAGTATATTGGGGGGTGTTCATTAAGAAAGAGTTATGTCCACGGCATGTATAATTGAGATATAGTAATAAAAATTTGTATTAATAATTTGAACATCTTTTAATTGTCACTTTCAGTGGCAGTTTGTTTGTTTGTTTGTTTATTTATTAAAAAAAAAGTATATATATTTTTAACTGAAAAAATGATAAAATAATATTTATATATATATATATATATATATATATTATAAAATTATATAAATTATTATTATTATATATTAAATATAAAATAAAATATAAAATAAAATAAATATAAAATAAAATATATATAAATAAATAATTATATAAATAATTTATATAATTATTTATTTATATATAAATAATATATAAATTATAAAATTAATAATCAAATTTATTCCCGTTTAAGACTGTTATTTTAGTACATCTAAATTAAAATAATGAAGTATTTAAAGCTAAACAAGTTTTTTTTTTTTTTAGCTAATGTTTAATTAATTTCAAGTGTTTCATTGTTAGTTAACTATAATAATAGCTGTTGTCTGCATGTGATGTGTTGTTTTAGCGCAGAATTCAGGTGCAAACACTTTTATGAATATGGCACAAGCTATAATAACCTTCATTTGCACAGATTTCTGCTGAAAAGAATGGCAATGCCGATGTTTCTAATGGATTGTAGGTAGTTGGGGAACAAGACGTGGAGGTTTGTACTGAAATACTCTGCGGGACGCTCTTTGAGCTAATCTACCCCAGAATGTTCATGAACTTGTCATTTCTGATGTTTTCAGGTGAAATTAGAGGTGGATGAGCTATTTGTGCTATTGGCCCAGAGAGGAAATTGTTTTGCAACCATTGCCCGTTTGTAGCTCAGTAGACATAAATTGAATGTCAAGCCTTCTTTTTAAAATTCCTTTGAAGAAATTAAGATTGAAGGCCATTGTTGCCGTAGACTCTAAAGCTAGAAAATTACAGTGAATAGTAGCTCAGACAAAGAACTTATGAAAAAAGGCATATTTACCTTTGATGACATATTTTGGCAGTGCATGCAGGCAAATCTGCGCACCGTTTGAAGTCCTTTCTAAAACTCTTGAGAAGACAAATGTGAGAAGCAGTCTCCTAAAAGTCTCGCTCCCTATTTAAAACAATTTAGCTTTTAAAAAGACATCACTTGTGATTTTTCTTATCTATGAATGCTAACTAACTAACTAATTAAACTAAATGTAGTTATAAACCAATTTTGGGAGAAAGCGCATACAAAACTCAAATCAGCTGTTACCAATCTTTCAATCAGCACCTCCCCCATCGTAAGCCAATCAAGTTGCTATTTCTCCACTATAAATAGGCCAGTTTCCTTCCCGTCTTTGCATTTCTCTCCACCTCCCTTTTGCTGCCGTTCGCTCCTTCCTTGGGGGGGCACACAGGGTTCGAGCCGGACTCCGAGCCACACTCTCCCGTTACTAGGGCTCCGGGTTCAACGAACTCCCGCCCCCGGCGATGCTTTGAGGAAGCGCGTACTCGTGAACTGTAAATAAAACAACGATTATAAGACAATGCTATTTCAGTCTTTGCACTTAAATATTTCACATTTAATGTGCCATTTTGTGCTTGCAATTTCTGAATGAACATTGTTTCCTAAATCAAATTTCTTTCAGTGTTGAAGTGTATATTTGCAAAAACGTTCTTGTTATGGTCAGTTTTATCTTCTTTGAGTTTATTAGTGCACAATAAAATCCGGTTTAGACTTTCTACGTCAAAATGTATTGTTTAATTCAATGCGTGCATGGGCGTTACTTTGTATATAATTGCGAAATGGATCAATTTCTGAGTAAATTTTTTTTTTTTTTGCGTGTTTATAGCTGGTAAGCTGAATAATAACATATCTGCTTTAATACAACACACATTTGCCCTCAAGGTTAGTAACCACAGTACTGCAGAAACACATGTTAAGTATGTACAGAAGACTGCGTGCCTGCAGTGCGTTTGCTGAATGCATTTTGCACTGCGTGCCATTTTTGACACATCCAAACATACTGACGCATCTATAAAGACACAGATCCACACACTTGTGCTCCTCCAGCCCTGTCATTAGTGCGGCTTTCATGTGGTCAAAGGGTGGTACGGAGACCACTCGTTATTCTCTTTTACAAGCACTTTCACTGTCTTCCCCCTGCTCTCTTGCTCTCTCTCTCTCTCCACCAGAGAGTTGAAATGTTAGACTCTTAGTGACTTATATGAGTGAAAGTGTTCTGCCCTCACACATGCAGGTCGCGCTCTGTAGTGAAACGCGAGCGCGGCCTCGGGCTTTTGTTCTCCGTGGTGACGGCGGGCGACACAAGCCGTATTTGTGTTGAGATGATGTCATAGCCGCGTGACCCCGTGGCCTACTGTGTTGTATATTTGGCCTCTCGTCATGCTCCGCATAAATAAAGACGCGGTCGGTGTCTGCAGTTAAGAGCTTAACATGGGAAAGTGCAAGCCGTTGCGAGCCGCTGTGTTTTCCTTTCCTGATTTACAGCCTCTCCGTTGTGTTTATTAAACAGCTACATTTATTTCTGTTGCTGAACAACACTATAAAAACAGCAGAATGAATTGTGTTTTTTTTTCGGAGAGGATAGATATGGATGGATGGATGGATGGATAATGAAACCTCATAACTTCATGAGGGCCTATATGCATGCAAGGTCAAAAAACACTTTCATTGTCTTATAATATGCATTTCTATTGACCTCACTTGCTCAATGACTTCCGAATGATTCGTTTGATAACAAATGTTTCCAGACCCCTCCTTTGAGTAACGCTCAATTTGCTGTGACTGGTCTCATTTTCATCTCACCACGATTCTAATTCCTGATAAAGCAGTGTTTGTGAGCATGTGCTGCTTTGTTCACCTTGGAAACCACTATTTTTTTATTATAGCTATAATGATAAATAATAATCATATTATAATAACTACTTTTTGTTAAACACTTTGTTTGGGTTCGGTTTGTAAATCAGTTACCTGCAAAGACAGTCTCTGATCAGCTTTTAGTGTTATGATAAGAAAAAAAAGTAGTTAAATTATCAAATTGAAAAATGGCTCTAACCGTGCTTAAGGAATTTACAGTGTCAAGCATTTAATTTATTGTGTGTATTAAGAATTAACAGGCATTGATCTGGACACCCCTAATGTACACATACAACTCCAGGTAGATACATAGAGTGACGTGTTGATGGATTACGGGAGGATTTGGATGGATGGCAGGAGAGGGTGTGACTGTGTGCGCTGGTTCACATGAGGACACGGGGCAGGTAAATCCAGTTTTGTGTTCCCAGCCCTTGGGCCCTGAATGTTCTCAGCAGGATCGGCCCCGTCTCGCCTCCTCACCCTCCTCCTCCATCTTTATCTGCTCAGGATAGCTGAGAGCTTGAGAGCTAAGTGCTCTGACTTGCTTAAGAAGGGCTTTGAAATGGTGTGGATGGCCTGATCCTAAATCTGCATGCAGAGTTTGCTCCTCTTGGCCTTGTGTCCTTGTCTCAGGCCATTAGCGTGTGGCTGTAATTATCACAGCTAACTTTGTTAGATGCTAATTTTATTTTTGCTGGGAAACCTCATGACTGGTCTGAAGTAGCAACGGCTCTGATCATGCTCTATAGTCAGTGTTTAGATTTGGTTTCAGTAGAAATGGTTCAACAGTTAAGATCAGCTTGGTAGAGTTGTGGTTTAGGTTTAGCAGTCTCTCAGGTCTTGTGATGTTCCACTGATTTGCACGGTAGAAGTCAGGATAGCTACCAAAAGGATCGAATAACGCTCCTGGAATTGACTGGTTAACAGCAGGCACGTACGAAATTTGTGTGGCCCAGTCTGGAAATCATTTATTTTGTTATATCAATCAATGTGCCGATCAAAAAGAGCCCATTAGAGAAGCCCTCAATCAGCGGAGTCTCTCAGCATCTCTGAAGCAGTAAGGGCCAGGAGGAGTGCTTGGTCTGGGCCCGGTGGGTCTCCTGAGGTCAGTGCTGTATCGCTCACAAAGACACGCGGAATGTCGCTCCTCCGCCAACACAAACACACACACTCACAGAACTGACGCTCCATTAGACAGTCCTGCAGCTCGCTAGGTCTCAATCTCACAGGCTCAACATATCAGACTGATGGCCAGAGGGTCAGTGGAGGCTTCTGGTGAGGTCAGAAAATGACACAGAAAGGTGTAATGTCCTTTAGCATCAGGAGGAAGCATGATAAAAAAAAGTATGTGCTCAAAACAGGTGAGTAGAAGACTGTGGTGGTCGGGTGTAAGGTGTGATCTAGTGTTCCTTTCCCTCTTCCAGGTCGAGGTGTCCGGTACTCCAGTGCTCAAAAGGGTCCTCTGGGCCAATTGTCACAGTGTGTCGTCTGGTGGGAAAAACAGAGAGCCAATAAGTCACACAACATCGGAGATGGGTCTCATCCTTCCGGCGTTTCAGCTCCTCTTTTAAAGCGGGCTGGCTGTGTCCGATTGGCCCGTGTTGGCGACTCCCAGGTGCTGTCGCTAAGTTGCTAGGATGACGCTGATCTCTTGCCGGGCTTCCCTCCACAATAAATATATACACTCAAAACAATAAAGTGAACACTTAAAAAACACAATGTAACTCCAAGTTAATCACACTTCTGTAAAATCAAACTGCTCACTTAGGAAGCAACTCTGATTGACAATCAATGTCACATGCTGTTGTGTGAATGGAATAGACAACAGGTGGAAATTATAGGCAGTTAGTAAGACACCCCCAACAAAGGAGTGGTTCTGCAGGTGGTGACCACAGACCACTTCTCAGATCCTATGCTTTCTGGCTGATGTTTCGGTCACTTTTGAATGCTGGCGGTGCTTTCACTCTAGTGGAGTCTACAACCCACACAAGTGGCTCAGGTAGTGCAGCTCATCCAGGATGGCACATCGATGCGACCTGTGGCAAGAAGGTTTGCTGTGTCTGTCAGTGTAGTGTCCAGAGCATGGAGGCGCTACCAGGAGACAGACCAGTACATCAGAAGAAGTGGAGGAGGCCGTAGGAGGGCAACAACCCAGCAGCAGGACCGCTACCTCCACCTTTGTGCAAAGAGGAACAGGAGGAGCACTGCCAGAGCCCTGCAAAATGACCTCCAGGAGGCCACAAATGTGGACTGTATGTGTCTGCTCAGACGTTCAGAAACAGACTCCATGAGGGTGGTATAAGGGCCTGATGTTCACAGGTAAGGGTTGTGCTTACAGCCCAACACCAAGATTGTCAAATTTGCCACTGGCACCCTGTTCTTCACAGATGAAAGTAGGTTCACACTGAGCACATGTGACAGAGTCTGGAGATGCCGGGGAGAACGTTCTGCTTCCTGCAACATCCTCCAGCATGACCGGTTTGGCAGTGGGTCAGTAATGGTGTGGGGTGGCATTTCTTTGGAGGGCCGC